>JANTFE010015998.1:10440-37593 GCA_027562315.1 Costus pulverulentus | reverse complement strand
TAAATCTTTTTCGGCCATCTTCTCTTTTTTTTTTTGACAAAATAAGTTGTGTACTAAGGATGAAATAAAACATGGAAAGAAGGATATCTCAAACACTGAATCTGTCATCTTCACAAGTAATAAGGCCAACCGAACAAGCTAACCAAAATCAAACACATCATTGAAGTTACGAAACATACCGCAATCAATAAAACTTCAACTAAATTCCAGTATGTTACCCTATGATTCTCATCCATTGGAATTCCCAAATGCAGAATTTTATAAATCTAAATAAGGTTGCGAAAAGTCAAAGCATACCCAAGTAAATCATTCACAAGAAGAACAAAAATCATCACAACTTACCATTTGGACCTATCAACTTCATGATTGAAAACAAGCAAAAAAATCGTAAGATCATGAATCCACATATTCAGTACAGAGAATTCAAGTTTCCAGCATAGCAAGATAGTTGATTTCCTGAACAAAGTAAGTTTTTGTCTTACTAATGTAAACGGTAAAAGCATAGTAAGAATCATAAGTTCAAAACTACCCCCCCCCCACCTCACAGCAAAATAAGGCATCGTTCTCAAAGCCAAAATAGGAGAACAAGACAACGTACAGAAATGGGGGAAGGTATAGAGAGCTCACAAAGCTAATCGCGGGGGTCATCCCCGCGTCTTGACGATCGTCGTCGTAGGCATTAGAGGAGTCCTCAGAAGAATCTGTGACATCATGCATGTGCTGGTCCTCCTCATCGTATCGAGAGTGAAGGAGGTCGTAGATACATTGTACATTGTCCATCGGAGGCATAAGTTGGTTCTGCAGTAGTTGTTGGAGGAGCTCATGCGTGGAGGGCTCTTGAGATGATCGAGGGGCAGGGCCCGATGTAAAGGGGGCGGGGGCGCCAGTGGACAGAGCGGGGCATCAGCAGTGTCATCATTGAGCTTCCAATCCTGATCAAATAAAAAATCAGTATCCTTACAAAGTAAAAGAGTCAGGGGTCTAGCGAGTTTAGAAAAATCTTTTATAAAATGACGGTAGAATCCTGCATGTCCCAAGAATCCCCTTATCTCCATAACATTAGTGGGTGGCTTCATCTTCTCTATTACTTCCACCTTTGCTCTGTCCACCTCGATGCCTCTCTCTAAATCCAAATGTCCTACGACTCTCCCTTCACGCACCATAAAATGGCATTTCTCCCAATTTATAACAGGTAGAAAGCAGTTTTTGAAATTTTTTATGAAAAGTAGCCATACCCAAGAATAAGATTTAATGATCCAAACAGAAAACAGAAAAAACCATGAAAGAAAATAAAACTTGATCTTTCCAGGTATGTGAAAAATAAAGGATCAAAATCTTTCAGGAATTTAGGGTATCAATAGAAAGAAGGCTACTCAGATTACAAAATGAAAAACTGCACAAAATCTAATCAGAATTAAAAAGTTGCTATGTGTTCTAGGACAATCCATGGACTTTAAAATTCAGCAAAAATATCCAAATAATAGACAAAGATCAGTATTTCCATGTCGTGCCAAAAATCAAAAAATTTCGTAACCCAGTTTCTTAAAATCAATGCGAGAAGACACCTACTCAATAATTGGAAGCAGTTTACAAATACGGTACCGTAATATGCATTACGGCAGTGCCGTATTTTGCAAAGAACTCTCGGGTAAGAAATAATCAGGAAATACGGTACCGTTGAATTGTTTACGGTACTGCTGTAAAAATAAAAAATTTTTGGATCGAAAGCAGTTGAAATTATGGCACGTGAAGTAAAAACGGTTAGGAAATACGGTACCGCCGTAAAATACAGAAAACTCTCGGGAAAAGAAATCAACAGAGATTACCAGTGTAAAATAGATTACGGTAGTGCCGTATTTTGCGCAAAATTTGATTTCCCTGCAAAAATAAAAGAAAGAATTAATTCTAAAAATAAACTAAAATAAAAGAAACTTAACTAAGTCAAAAGTGCTTGGGTTGCCTCCCAAGAAGCGCTAATTTTAGGTCCATAGCTTGACCAAATATCAAATCTCATGGTGAAGCACGTGAATCAGTTCCAAAATAAAGAGCAAATAATTTTCTACATTTCTTTTGTCCTAAAAGTTTAGCCACAAATCCAAATATCTAGAATTTCATCAAAATCCAAGTGGCTTTCTTAAACATGCAGAAATTAAAATCAAAATCTTCAACTTCACACAAAGGATATTCAATGATCTTCCTATTTTTGTGAGTAAGTAAAATCATAAGTCCTTTCTTCAACTTTATCTTTTCAATTGCAATAAAAGTAGGACTTCCATCAAAGTAATCAAGCATTGGATCATCATAACAATAGTCTTTATGTCTCTCATTAGAATCCTCAATAAAGCACAATTTCTCAAATATATCACAAGATTCAATAGTAGACATGGGTAAAATATCAACATGGTGAGATTCATCAAAGTTTGTAAAATTCATATCATTTTCAATTTCATCATGCTCATCATCAAATAATTTGTCAATTTCAAAATTATCATCAAATTCAAAGTGAGATTTTTCAAAATCAATCCCCTCATGTCTCCCCACAAATAATTGATCATCAGAAGAGTCAAAATCAGAATTATATGAAAAATAAGATTTATCAATGTTCTCAATAGAATCAGATTTAACCACAAGAGATTTATCATTAATTTCAACAATATCACCAAAATCTAAGTGGGGCTCATCAATGTCTATAATTTTAAAACCTTCATCATGCTCATCAAATGTAACCATAAATAAATTTTCATCAAAATCAGAATTATCATCAAAAGAAGGGTTTTCAATTTCAATTTTCTCAACCTTTTCCTCAAATAAATTATCGGATAAATCAATTTCACAATCATAAATATGAGATTCATGAATATCCACATAAGGTTCAATCTCAAAACAATCATAATCAGTTGGGGAATTTTCTAAATTAAGTTTTTCAGTATCAAACTCAAATAAACAATCATGCTGTACAATTTGGGTTTCTTGCAGTTCAGTATTAACAGTCAAGGATTGATGATTTTTCCATCTATCATACATTTCATAAGATTCTTTATATGACAAATTGGGATTTAAAAATGGACAATCAGAGGTACAATGATTTAAATATCCACAAATATCACATCTAATGAGAGAATAAGAAGAATTTAGCTTTTCAATTTCAAATTCAAATAAACATGCTTGTTGTGCTTTATGGGTTTCTAGCAATTCAATATGTGCAATCATGTCATCCAACCTAGAATGGAGTTGTTTAATGGTCTCATTCAAGTCATCATTAGTATCCTCATAGTATGGTATAGAAACATGATTTGAGTAATCATCATAAGAAGAAGTTTGATTTTCCCAACTAGAATCATAATGATCATCTTGATACTAGGAAGAATTAGAATTTGCATGATTTCTAAACTGACATTCATAAGTATAATGATCAGAAGACTCACAAATATAACAAAAACAAGGTTTTAATTTCACTATTTCTGCAATAGAGAGTCTTGAATAATCTTTATGCTGACCTTGTTGCATGTATCCCTTACCTCTTTGAGAAGCCCATGAATTATGATAGAAATACATATCTTCAAATCCAAAAATAATCCAACACCAGTCAAATAAGATTTTTTTTCCATAATATATAAAAAAAAATACAAGCAAATAAAAATTTCAGAAATCACAGTTCTGCCACAACTATGAATATCCAAAACCTGAAAAAATAAAAAAAACACAAAGTTAAATCTAAAAACAAATAAAACTTAGTCTAGCAATACTAACAACTATTTTGATATTAACAAAACTAAGGTCCCCGGCAATAGCGCCAAAAACTTGATAGCCCGAAAGGTAACACTACAAGTCTGGCACGCGTGTACCTTGGACTAATCCTTGGCAACGGTGCCAAAAACTTGATAGCCCAAAAGGTAACACTACAAGTCTGGCACGCGTGTACCTTGGACTAATCCCCGGCAACGGCACTAAAAACTTGATAGGATTCCGCAAGTGCACAGAACTATCGAAGTAATAAAGAAAAGTATCGAATCCACAGGGACCTTATTGTTAAGTACCAAATAGTGGTATTCTTACTAGCTAAGCGAACCAATTCTAGTGCAAACTAATAATGGAAAACACACGAACTCAGATAATCAGAGAGATAAATTGGGATTTAGCGTTTCATCCTCCTTGATTCTAATGACTAGACATAAATAAAAGAGTCGTCAGTCTAATTCTACCATGACAAAGACATAATTTACTTGATAAAGGTATTATCTCACTTTCGTGCAGATAACCACGCAGAGATAAATCCTCACTTTCGCGCAAGATTTATCCCAGGCTAAAGATAAGTAAATCATCAATCAGAGAATTCAAGGATCACTTTCATGCATCCGAATTCTAGGTTGATAATCTCTAGCGGAAGCTCAAGGATCACTTTCATGCATCCGAGCCTCAACACTAGTTTTACTCATGGATCTCCAACGTTTCGATCCTCACTTTCGTGCAAGATCTCCACGTTGATAAATAGACTCGATCCATAAATTCATATTACTATCCTGGCAATTAATCTACTAGAACAGATCAAATTGGATCTAACCTAAGGAAGGGATCTTAACATGCAATTCTAGGGGTCCAAGCTCTCAAGCAAATCACCTTTCAGTCTCATTGCGAAAACTCTAAGAACATAATTAATATCATGCAATTATAGAGAATCTAAGCACAATTTATCACAAGAGTAAAATTATCACAACGAAGATTATCATGACAAAAGAAAGAGTTAACTAATCATTAAAAATCAAGAGGATTACACTCCATGTCCCAAAAGAGTAATAGGCTTGCATGGAGAAAGAGATACAATAAATCATAGTCTTAGAGTGATCAAAAAACAAAAAGAAAGGAGAAACAACGTTACAACATGGTTGTAAAATCCTTTACAGCCGTAATTTGCTTTGATGAACAGCGCTGTCACCGCTATTTCATTGATTCCTCCTCCTATTAGACTCCAAACGATCTGAAGCTTCTGTGGTGTCTTCCTCTCCTCTAGGCAAAGCTTCTACGTGAAAATCATGGCCTGAACTGCCCTCTACGCCTCTCGACGCGAGGCCAAACCCTAGCCACCTCTCTAGTAATTTCTCCCTCGATACTGGATAACAGTTATCCCTTCTACTTTGTATGCGTTCTCCTCTTAAAGATGAAGCCACAGCAACTTTCAGATTTCAATTTGGACCTCTGGATCAAAAGTTATGGCTCACGCAAAATTCAGACTCGTAAAAATCGCGTTTTTGACTGGGAATTACGGCAGTGTAATATCTCACGGCACTGCTATAAAATAGCTTGAGTGTTCTGTTCTGGAAACGATGAAAAATACGGCTCGTAATTTGGTTTACGGCAGTGCCGTAATTTCGGTTGAACTTTCTGGTCGGAATATGTCTCGAAAATACGGCCCGTGTAGAAGTTTACGGCAGTGCCATAATTTCAACAAAGGTTTCTGTTCTGAAGATGCTCCAAAATACGGCAGTGTAATTCTTTAGGGCAGTGCCGTAAAATCACAAAATCTTTCTGTTTGGAAAATCACCAAAATACGGCCGTGTTCTTGATAATACGGTAGCCGCGAAAATACGGGACCGTAAAATGCTTCACGGCACTACCGTATTTTGGTAGGTTGCTCCGTTTTGCATGAAATTTGTTATGTATCTTCTTCTTGATGATGGTAACTCTTCCATGTATTTGATTTTCCCTAAAAACGCCCTAAATAGTGCCTTTTTGTCTAAAAATTATGAAAAACCAAAATAGAAGTAGACTTTGCAATATTTGATGAATTTAGCATGAAAACAAGCAAAAGATCATTAATTTAGCATGAAAAGTTATCTAAAATGATACAAAATATACTACATATTTTGGTGTCATCAACAACCCACCCTACCATGTTGCCCCACCTCATGAAGATCCAAAGGGGCCCAACAAGGTAGAAGTACGACGATCCCAACGCCATCTCACCCACCGGACTGCTTCGTCTGTGTTATCAGCCCACTCTCCATCCACACCGAAGTGATCCGGCCCAAGGATGCTACAAACCAGCCCCTGAAGAGCCCAATTCCAGATGCGCCTCACAACCATATCAGCAACACGGCCCAAGAGAAGGTCGTGACGATCGTTACGTAGCCCAATACTTCGAAATTCTGCTTCTTTGTCGCGATGTGCTCTGAGCGCGTCTAACTGTCATCGCAGCCACCTCGTACGCTGAAGAATCAATGGACCTGCGTCCCTGCAGGAATAGATGGTAGTTGGTAGGATTATGTTCTGTTTTGTCTTTTTGTGGCAGCTTGACCACTTTTTGGTTGTTAGTTGTTGAAATGTTGTCCCCTTTGTCTTGTTTCCTCTCCTTATCTTATAAAAGAGAGGGGCTGGCCAACATTCTCCCTTAGTTCTCTTAGTGGTAAAGTACTCCTGGTGGACTGAGAGCCTCTAGTATTGTAGAAGTCAAAGAGGAGCTTCACCTTCAGAGTTTCTGAGTTGAGGCCGGTGCCTCGATTCCATGTTGTTCCATTTCCATCTTTTCAAAGAAGTAAATCCCCTCCTTCGTGGTGGGTCAGGTTCCCCTGTTTCTTCACTTTGTTGCGCTCTTGTAATTCTGTTGTGGTTTCCCTTTCTCTGCAAGTATCCGTACGCCGGAGATGTGGACGTTCCGTGTTGTTCTTTGGTGTCTTTCAGGCGAATAGGCGTGCGAGCTGTGTGCTGCGAATCCGCTGGTTCCCTATTGCGACGTGCTAAGCTTAAAATCTGTGGCGTGAGTGCACAAAATTGCTATGAGGTTAGTGAGTTACATTCTTTAGTTGAGTGCCATTGTGTTCTTTTCGCAAGTGTGTTGCCCCGATAGAACTCGATGCTGATTTCTTCGTGCTTCCTCGTGTTTCCCTGCATTTTCGAAGCGCTTTTCACTTCCCTCGTTTAAGACCCTCTCCCGTTTTTGCGACATTGTGTAATCCCTTAGAGTACGACTTTAAGGACCCTCCCACCTATAGTAGCACCATCAGCGTATCCACCTAGCTTGGAGCAACTTGAAAGTGACGGAATCAAAGTGGGCTTGGCCAAACCTCTAGGAGTGCTTCTAGGATTTCCTATAGATGCTTCGAGGGTTTGAGAGCTATCCCTTGGATTGGAGAACCTTGGAGCCAAGCATGGACAAAGATGTTAGTAGCGGCAAGGTTAGGTCTTGCTTTGGGGCTTGTCACCTAGGTCAAGCATTGAACACTTTTGGCATATATTGGTTCAATGTGTTGATTAGGCTATGACCACATCATCTTCTATTGCTTTCCTTATTTGCAAAAGCATGTCTGTGATGTTTTATCTTATTGTTATCACTATAGGATTGCATGCCTATACGGTTAGACAAAAAATAAAACTAAGAGGGATGAGACCCCAAAAACCCTCAGATAAAAATATCAAGTCTGAAATATGCCTTCTAACTCGTAGCCCTCATCAAGCTATTGATCAGTGGTATTGTGCACTATTTTCCCACCCTCGTGAGACACACCCACTTATCTTTAGAAGGTATGTGGTGACAATGGTTTCCCCAGTCTAGTTTTAACCTGGACGTGCCTTCGCAAGGAAACTCGTTGGCCCTGGGCATAATAGTTAGGGATAGACTTGACTAGTTTTCCACATGTGGTGGTCACATTATGGAATTCTAGAGTCATCATTGAGAGGTTAGGGTTTCATGTTGTTTCCAGCCCTCGCTGGACATGAAAGGCCTAGACTATCTGAATAAGGGGAATTGCCAAGTGCAATCGGCCGGCGTGCCCACCTTAAGAACCATGAGTCACTTTGTGCATCTCATCCCACCCTCGTGGGATGTGAAGCTGATGACACCAAAATATATAGTATATTTTGTATCATTCTATGTATCTTTTCATGCTAAATTGAGGATCTTTTTGCTTATTTTTATGCTGAATTCATCAAATATTGCAAACTCTACTTCTATTTTGGTTTTTCATGGTTTTCAAGTAAAAAGGCACTATTTCAAGGCGTTTTTGAGCAAAATCAAACACATAAAAGAGTTACCATCATCAAGAGGAAGTCACCCAAGAAATTTTACGCAAAACGGAGCAACTCAGCAAAATACGGCAATGTCGTAATCCATTTTACGGTACCGTAATTTCAGACAGTACCGTAAAATCAGAACACTGCCGTAATTTGGAGGATTTTCCGAACAGAAAGTTTTTGTGATTTTACGGCACTACCGTAAAGAATTACACGGCCGTATTTTTTAGCGCTTGTAGAACAGAAAACTTTGCAGATTTTACGGCACGGCCGTAAACGATTCTACGATAACGTATTTCCCAAGCGATTCAGACCAAAGAACTCAGCCAATTTTATGGCACGGCCGTAAACTATTTTAGGGTACCATATTTTGGGCAATTTTTGATCAGAAACTTGTGAAGAAATTACGGCACTACCGTAATGTATTTTACGGTACCGTAATTGCAATCAAAAACACGATTTTTCCGCTCTGAAACTTGCGAAGGCCATAACTTTGGATCCAGAACTCCAAATCCAGATCCAAAAAATATTCCGGACTCATCCTTAAGAGGAGAAGATGCAAAAAGCACCAATTTTTATCCAGTATCGAGGGAGAAATTGCCAGAGAGGCGGCTAGGGTTTGGCATCGCACTGAGAGGCGTAGAGGGCACCTCAGGCCTTGATTTTACCACAGAAGCTTTGCCTGCAGGAGAAGACAACATCCCAGACATTTCAAAGGAAAAGGAGTTCAATCGAAGGAGGAATCGACGAAATCGGTGGTGACAACACTGTTCATCGAGTTCTGCTTGCAAAATACGGCTGTGAAATATTTCACAGCCGTGTTGTATTTTCTAAAACCTCTTTTCTAGTTGATTTTTGATCTTCCAAATTTATGGATTATTGTATTTTCTTCTCCATGCAAGCTTAGACATATTTTGGGACATGCGGTGTAATCGCCTTGATATTTAATGATTAGATAATTCTTCTTTTTCGCCATGATAATCTTCGTTGTAATAATTCTACTTTTGTGTTGAATTGTCTTTAACTTTCCATAGATCTAGGTTATTATCCATGTTTTAGAGTTTTCGCAATGAGACTGAAAGGTGATTTGCTTGAGAACTTGGAACCCTAGAATTGCATGTTAAGATCCCTTCCTTAGGTTAGATCTAATTTGATCTGTTCTTGTAGATTAATTGCCATGTTTAATAATATTGATATAGGAGTGAGTTATTATGTCAAACGTGGAGATCTTGCACGAATGTGAGGATCGAAACGTTGGAAAACCTTAGGTAGAACCTGTGTTGAGACTCGGATGCACGAAAGTGATCCTTGAGGCTCCACTTGTGATGATCAACTTAGAATTCGGATGCACGAAAGTGATCCTTGAGTTCTTTGTTGATGGTTTACTTATCTGCAGCGTTGAGATAGATCTTTCGCGAAAGCGAGAATTGGTCCCTGCGTGATTGTCTTCACGAAAGTGAGATAATCCTTTTATGAAGTAAATTAGGTCTTTATCATAGCAAGATTTGATTTACGAACCTTTTATTTATATCTTATCATTGAAATCAAGGTGGATGAAACCCTAGTCCCATGATTATCCTTCGTAGTAGCTATACTGCTTACTTTTATCATATTCGGTTTACTTAGCTAGCGAGAAAATAATTATTTGATAATTAACAATAAGGTCTCTGTGGATCGATATTTTTATTACTTCGATAGATCTGTGCACTTGCGGAATCCTATCAAGTTTTTGGCACCGTTGCCGGGGATCTTAGTTTTGTTAATATCAAAATTGTTATTAGTATTGCTAGACTAGGTTTTATTTGTTTTAGATTTAACTTTGTTTTTTTTTCTTTTTGCAAGTTTTGGATTTTCATAGTTGTGACAGAGCTGTGATATCTAAAAATTTTTAATTGTTTGTGTTTATTATTTTCTATTTTTTTATATTATGAAAAAAAAACAATTTAATTGATTGGTATTGTATTATCTTTTTGACCTTGATAGATAAATATGTCTTTTAATCACAATTCATGGGAATCTCAAAGAAGTAAGGTATACATGCCTCAAGGTGAGCATAAAGATTATTCACAGATGACTCTTGGAGAAATATGGAATTTACACAATATTCCTCTTATTTATTGCAATATTTGTAAATCTTATGATCATTATACCTGTGATTGCAAATTTAACATGCCTCAAAATTCTAATTCTTCATGTTATCAAGATGATTCATAGTGCACTGCTGAAGATGAGATAGATTATTTGGTTCATAAATTAAACACTTATAATAAGCACCCTGTTATGAAATCTTATTCTTCTGATAGCTGTGTTATTTGTGGATATCCTGATCATTGTTCCTCTGATTGCCCATTTTTAAATCCCAATTTATCATGGCAAGAAAGAGATCAATTGTATTCTAGATGGGAAAACCGAACTTCTTTATATGATGATTGCTCTGATCATGCTTCTAAACCACAATTTGAATTTGATACTGGGGAACTTGAACTAGAAAAACCCCCCTGTGATCATGATTGTTTTGAGATTGAGCCTTATGTGAACTTTAATGAATCTCACTCTATTGTTGATAATTTTGATATTGATTTATCTGATAGTCTATTTGAGGAAAAGATTGAGAAAATTGAAATTGAAAAACCTTCTTTTGATGATAATTCTTACTTTGATAATATCTTGTTTATGGTTAAATCTGATGAGCATGATGAAGGTTCAAAAATTATAGACATTGATGAGCCCCACTGTGATTTTGGTGATATTGATGAAATTTATGATAAAACTCCTAAGGTTAACTCTGATTCTATTGTAAACATTGATAAATCTTATTTCTCATATGATTCTGATTTTAACTCTTCTGATGATAAATTATTTGATGATGTGCATGAGGAACTTGATAAAATTTTGAATGTTGCAAAAATTGATGTATCTCACCATGTTGATGTTTTGCCCATATCTATTGTTCACTCGTCTAATCTATTTGAAAAATCATGCTTTATTGAGGAATCCAATGAAAGATTATTTTGATGATCCAATACTTGATTCTTTTGATCAAAGTCCATTTCTTATTGCTATTGAAAATATTAATCTGAAGAAAGGACTCATGATTTTGCTTTTTGATAAACATAGGAAGATCATAAAGATTTCTTTGAGTGGATTTGAGAAGTATGATTTTAATTTCTGCATATTTAAGAAAGCCACTTTGATTGTGATTCATATGAATTTATGGATTTTTGGATTAGTGGCTAAACTTTTAGGACTAAGGTAATGCAGAAAATTGTTTGCTCTTTATTTTGGTACTGATTCACCTGCTTCACCATGACATTGATTTTTGGTCAAGCTATGGACCTAAAATTAGCGCTTATTGGGAGGCAACCTAAGCACTTTTGTCTTAGTTTAGTTTTTTTATTTTATTTTATTTTTAGAATTAATTTTTCTTTTATTATTGCAGGGAAAGCAAATTTTTGCACAAAATACGGTACTGCCGTAATCTATTTCACGTCCGTAATCTGTGTTGATTTCTTCTCCTGAGAGTTTTATGGATTTTACGGCGGCACCGTATTCACTTTACGGTACCGTATTTTCTGACCGTTTTCGACTTCACATGCCATAATCTTGAGGGTTTTCGTTTCTAAAATTTTGTGAAATTACGGCACTGCCGTAAATTATTTCACGGTACCGTATTTTAAAACTGCAGTCTGCTTATTTGCCTAGGTGTTTTCTCACTGCGATTTTAAGAAACTAGGTTGCGAAAATTTTTGATTTTTGACACAACATGGAAGTACTCATCTTTGTCTATTTATTGGATATTTTTGCTGAATTTTAAAATCGATGGATCTTTCTGAAACATATGCCAACTTATCGAATTTGATTAACTTTTGTGCAGTTTGTGCAGTTTTTAATCTGTGTAGCCTTCTTTCTACTGATACCCTGAATTCCTGACAGATTTTGATCCTTTATTTTTTACATACCTGGAAAGATCAAGTTTTATTCTACTTCATAGTTTTGTCTGTTTTCTATTTGGATCATTCAATTTTATTCTAGGGTATGACTACTTTTCATAAAAAAAAAAAAAATTCAAAAACTACTTAATTTGCTTTCTATCTGTTGTTGTTTCTTTTGACTCCAGATTTACAGCACCTCTAGCTACCACTGCATCTGCCTCTGACATCACTGTTTCCAGCCGTCGACACTAGAATATACCACTTGCAAATTCTTATTTCTTCTGCTGCCTTTTATTCCATGATTTTGTTTATTTTTGCAGCATGATCTTCATTACTAACTCTGATTTTTTTTTACATGTGCAGTATTATCTTCCATAGCCCAACGATCTTACCTCAAGGACTTTGATATCTATCAGGTGATGAAGGACGTTAATCCTAGCCCAAGAATCACCCTAGGTATGTAGCTCTACACGTCGGAGGAAACTAGATTTAAGAAGTTAAGGATTGGTGCACCTGGACCCCTAAAGATAAGGGTTCGAACTCCTTAGACTATTCTTGACAGTGATTGTCGTCCAAAGATCCTTCAGCCCCTTTGATGAAGTTTAGTTCTTGCACCGAGAGATGATCGATGGAAAGAAGATACCGGCAATGGAACAGTAACCGCGGCTTGTGTTGATGGAAGAGGATGTTCGGCAATGGATTGTACGAAACATGGAATGATTAGCAACCGGTGGAGAGCAAGCTCAATCCAAAGAGGAGCATGCTCAACTCTTACACACGCAAACACAAAGATTCTCAGTTTTCAGAAATATTCGACCTAGTGTGCAAAGTGAACAAAGCAAGCTTAAAACCTAGGTTCCCAACGTTACACCTCTTGTGACCCTTGGCATCCCTAGTTGAGGAGGTGTGATGATTTCTTGGAGCATGCGGATTGTGACCCTTGGCATTCCTAGCTGAGGAGGCGTGATGATTTCTTGGAGCATTCGGCTGTGAAATCTTGTGAGCATTGGCTGAATTGAAGGGGTGCGAAGTTACTTCATGACAGTGGAGTGAGGTTGTTGCTAATCTGGCATTGGGCTGTTGCTAACTGGGGTTGATGTTGGGTTGATGTTGAGTGGGTTGGAAGTGGGCTGGTACCAAGGTGCTTGAGCTGATGAAGATTAACTATGCCAAGGTGACCTAGGCTAAGACAACCTAGTACATTCACTAAAATAAAAATAAAAATAAAGACTTCAAAGTAAACCTAGACTAATCCTAGCTACAACATAACAACAATTGTTGAAAATACCATAGAGTTTGTAGCGTATTACAAAGCAACAAAACACAAAGTAATAAGTCTTAAGTGAGTTCTCAAAATGTTAAGAAGAGTCAAGCATTCATCCCATAACGAATTGGGGTCTTCTTGAGTCTTGTTGACCTTCTTGGTGGTGTCTAGACAATGATGGGGGTAGGAACCACAAGCCACGAATATACAAGTGGAGACTAAAGGTGCCATAGACAAAGACTCGTGAGGTCACAAATAAGCTAGCATGGTTAATCAAAAGCTAGCCCAATAATAGAAGAATTACTTTCAACAAGTAATGATCAAGACATTCACGCTCAAGATGTCTAAGCCCAAGCCCAAGCCCATTGAAGAAGTTGCTGGATTCAATAAATTGTGGTCTGCATATGCCAACCACATCCACGCCATCTCAACAAAAGCACAAAGTCCACCATCGCTCAGCCCAAAATCCAGCCTCAAGCTTCAACGTCTACATACACCTCTTAAGGAATCTCCAACGTCTCCTCTTTGCTGATCAAACTTGGAAGCTGCAACGTTCCTCTCAACGTCCCCTTGCTGCTCAAAAATGGAAATCGCAACGTTCCCCTACAACAACGTCTCTTCAAGCTTCATCTATATGTATCTCTTCAAGTATGCATCTTTGTAATCGAATTTGATGAATGAAATAGTTTTTCCAATGGAATCGGATGTCTCCTATCCTCTTCCACTCTAAGGTCCTTGTGTCACCTAGTTTTCCCTTCTTCCCTCTTCCTCCCTAGTCTCCCCTTCCTCCGCTGCAATCATCTGCAAAATTCAGCCATCTCCATATTTCCGAAAATTTGTGAGCACGCCGCCGGCGATCCGCCGGTCTGATCCTCACAAAACTTCGGGCATCACTCCTCCTCCCCAAGATTAAACTCCAGCCGCCGGCATCCGTCCAACCGCCACCCCGATCGCCGGAATCAAAGCAGCTGATCACCGCCCCCTGTTTTCTGCCCTATTGCGCCCTAGTTCCGCCTCTCACCATCGCCCTCCTCCGACCGGCCACCAATCAACTCCAAACTCCATCCACGACGTCACAGCAAACCCAACGACCTCCAGTTATAGCAGGTTCTGGGTTCGTGCTTTACCGGCCGAACACCGACCACCCCTGCTATGCTTGCCAGCCTCCCCTGTTCTGTTCGAACAGCCGCCCCCTTTTGCAGCTTCCCCTATTCCACCTGAACAGTCATTTCTCTGCCTCTGCCAGTGCTCTGACGCCGCCATCACCTTCTCCACCACCTGATGTATCGGAGTTGCTGACGAACCCCTAGCTCCGTCATCATTGAATGGCGCAAACCATGCTTGCCTGTTTCTGGATCTCTTTCCTACTAGGTTCTATTTGGTAAATATCTAATCTGATTAAGCTTCTTGTTGCAGGTTTTCTAACACGCTCAGAAAGGCCTCTACGTTTGATATTTGGATCCATCAGAAAGACCAAATATTCGTCCACAAGCCAGATAAGTTTATTCAACCTAGATGACAAAGGATCGACCTGCAAAGATATGTCAACATTTGCAATCTGGTAAAATTCCTGTACTGTTTTCACTGAATAATCTGAATAGCTATATTGCTGTAGTTATTATACATGCCTGATAGCTCTTCACCGTTTGATTCTTATGCGATTCATAATAAATGGTTGTGTTCTACAACTTGGCTTAATTGGATCAAATTTTGGACATATGGATTTTTTTTTCCAAGGCATAGCAACTTATCATAACTGATTAATTTTCTTACCTGGATTTTTGGCTGTTATGAACATTGATCTTTATATCATTTTCTGGTTTGCACAACACGTGTCTCCACCCCACATCAGATATTCAGCAGAGTAAAGCACAGAGTATTCAGGCAAACACGCTCAAAAAATCAAAACGCAGTAGTAGACACAACAATAAAAACCTGAAAACAAATTCCAGCAGTGCAGAAAATTTGAAAATGCTCAGAGACTGAGAACACAACAGCCAAAAAATTTCTCTTGCCTAAATCAGATTAAGAGCAAATTAACATAGAGCACCTAAGGGTTGCTCTGATACCACTGATGAAGGACGTTAATCCTAGCCCAAGAATCACCCTAGGTATGTAGCTCTACACATCGGAGGAAACTATATTTAAGAAGTTAAGGATTGGTGCACCTGGACCCCTAAAGATAAGGGTTCGAACTCCTTAGACTATTCCTGACAGTGATTGTCATCCAAAGATCCTTCAGCCCCTTTGATGAAGTTTAGTTCTTGAACCGAGAGATGATCGATGGAAAGAAGATACCAGCAATGGAATAGTAACCGCGACTTGTGTTGATGGAAGAGGATGTTCGGCAATGGATTGTATGGAACGTGGAATGATTAGCAACCGGTGGAGAGCAAGCTCAATCCAAAGAGGAGCACGCTCAACTCTTACACACGCAAACACAAAGATTTTCAGTTTTCAGAAATATTCGACCTAGTGTGCAAAGTGAACAAAGCAAGCTTAAAACCTAGGTTCCCAATGTTACACCTCTTGTGACCCTTGGCATCCCTAGTTGAGGAGGTGTGATGATTTCTTGGATCATGTGGATTGTGACCCTTGGCATTCCTAGCTGAGGAGGCGTGATGATTTCTTGGAGTATGCGGCTGTGAAATCTTGTGAGCGTTGGCTGAATTGAAGGGGTGCGAAGTTACTTCATGATGGTGGAGTGAGGTTGTTGCTAATCTGGCATTGGGCTGTTGCTAACTGGGGCTGATGTTGGGTTGATGTTGAGTGGGTTGGAAGTGGGTTGGTACCAAGGTGCTTGAGCTGATGAAGATTAACTATGCCAAGGTCACAATACCGTTGGTAGCCTTGGTGCTTGACTGTGCAATACATGTGTGTATGAGACCTAGGCTAAGACAACCTAGTACATTCACTAAAATAAAAATAAAAATAAAGACTTCAAAGTAAACCTAGACTAATCCTAGCTACAACGTAGCAACAATTGCTGAAAATACCATAGAGTTTGTAGCGTATTACAAAGCAACAAAACACAAAGTAACAAGTCTTAAGTGAATTCTCAAAATGTTAAGAAGAGTCCAGCATTTATCCCATAACGAATTGGGGTCTTCTTGAGTCTTGTTGACCTTCTTGGTGGTGTCCCTACATCAGCAGGCCACTAGAGATTACTCACTCTACTATTGGCACCACCACCATCATTGCTAGTAGCTTTTCAGCCAGCCGTTGTTCCACTTCTGCTTCTTGCCTGCATCTACTACTTCACCAGTACAATTTTGGGACCACTGATGATATTTATTATTATTATTATTTTTAAGACTGTTTTTGATCTGAGCCTTATGTGAGCCTTATGTACCTTAAATTTTGTAGAAAATTTTCAAAAGGCATATCTTTGGACCCAGCTGCATTGGCCTGACAATGATTGAGCATGATCTATATAGTTTTGTGAGTATCACTTGCACTCTCTTATTAATGACTATTTCATATAGTGCATCTTTGACTTTATCATATTTATACTACTTATTGGTTTTCTCTTGAAAAATGATTTTGTGGATATATGGAACACATTGTTTTGAAGATGATATTATTCAAATGTGTTGATAAAATTGATGAAATCATATAATCCACTTTCTACTATATGATGGCATGATTTATTGATAAAATTTCCAAGGAAGGCACTATCTTCCTTGATGATGTGAGTATTTATACTTGTGATTAGAGAAAAACCCTATCATGTTAGATTTATTTCTTCAATGCATAACTATTTTTGAAATTTGACATTGGTTGATGCATGAAATTTTGGGTAGATGTGTTATTTGAAGAATAAGATCAAAAGGTGAAACTACTCCTTTAAATAAAATGAGCATATGAGTATGATTTGTGAATTGATATCAATTGATCAACCTAGTAGATGTTTAGTCTATTTTGCTATTTGTTGGGAAATAAGAATCCAAGATCCATAAAAATAGTAAGAGACTCCCCTACTTGGCACTATGTAAAATTGATAGTGGTACCTAAGACATGGGTTGAAGTCTGTAAAAAAATAATGAGAGATAAAAAGAATAAGACTCCTCTACTTGGCACTGTGTAAAATTGACAGTGGTACCGACGACAAGAGTTGAAGTCAATAAATAAAAAGTGTGTATCTAAGTGGGTACATGCTATCTTCACAAAAACAAACAAAATACATAAAAAAAAAATCATGTGTGGAAAAAGATCTTGGAAACCTAATTCCTGTAAACAAAAGCATGATAGATTTGAACTGAAAACTGGGTGAAATCATGAGATTGATAATTCTATTTATTATACAAGTTGCAAAGTTTTATTTGATTGAATTGTGGATCTAGAGGGGTGAATTCTAAGAATGATATGTTTGCTTGAAGTTTTATAAATCAATTGATGGAATTTTTCATTGATAGGTTGTATTTTAGAAATTTATTGAGCATGAAAAGGTTTATCTCTTAATCAAGTTTTGATTTTTGCTTGAGGACAAGCAAAGTTTGAGCCTTATGTATTTTGATGACACCAATATATAGTATATTTTGTATCATTCTATGTATCTTTTCATGCTAAATTGAGGATCTTTTTGCTTATTTTTATGCTGAATTCATCAAATATTGCAAAGTCTACTTCTATTTTGGTTTTTCATAGTTTTCAGGTAAAAAAGTACTATTTCAAGGCGTTTTCAAGCAAAATCAAACACATAAAAGAGTTACCATCATCAAGAGGAAGTCACACAAGAAATTTCACACAAAACGGAGCAACTCAGCAAAATACGGCAGTGCCGTAATCCATTTTACGGTACCATAATTTCAGATAGTACCGTAAAATCAGAACACTGTCGTAATTTGGAGGATTTTCTGAACAGAAAGTTTTTGTGATTTTATGGCACTACCGTAAAGAATTACACGACCGTATTTTTCAACGCTTCCAAAACAGAAACCTTTGCTGATTTTACAGCACGGCCGTAAACGATTCTACGGTACCATATTTCCCAGGTGATTCAGACCAGAGAACTCAGCCAATTTTATACCACGGCCATAAACTATTTTAGGGTACCCTATTTTGGGCAATTTTTGATCAGAAACTTGTGAAGAAATTGCGGCACTACCGTAATGTATTTTACGGCACCGTAATTGTAGTCAAAAACACGATTTTTCTGCTCCAAAACTTGCGAAAGCCATAACTTTGGATCCAGAACTCCAAATCGAGATCCGAAAGATGTTCCAGACTCATCCTTAAGAGGAGAAGACGCACGATGTAAAAGCACCAATTTTTATCCAGTATCGAGGGAGAAATCACCAGAGAGGTGGCTAGGGTTTGGACTCATGCCGAGAGGCGTAGAGGGCACCTCAGGCCTTGATTTTCATGCAGAAGCTTTGCCTAGAGGAGAAGACAATATCCCAGAAGTTTCAAAGGAAAAGGAGTTCAATCGGAGGAGGAATCGACAAAATAGGTGGTGACAGCACTGTTCATCGAGTTCTGCTTGCAAAATACGGCTGTGAAATATTTCGCAGCCGTGCTGTATTTTCTAAAACCTCTTTTCTAGTTGATTTTTTATCTTCTGAATTTATGGATTATTGTATTTTCTTCTCCATGCAAACTTAGAGATATTTTGGGACATGGGGTGTAATCCCCTTGATTTTTAATGATTAGATAATTCTTCTTTTTCACCATGATAATCTTCGTTGTGATAATTCTACTTTTGTGATGAATTGTCTTTAACTTTCCATAGATCTATGTTATTATCCATGTTTTAGAGTTTTCACAACGAGACTGAAAGGTGATTTGTTTGAGAACTTGGAACCCTAGAATTGCATGTTAAGATCTCTTCCTTAGGTAAGATCTATTTTGATCTGTTCTAGTAGATTAATTGCCATGTTTAATAATATTGATCTAGGAGTGAGTTATTGTGTCAAACGTGGAGATCTTGTACGAAAGTGAGGATCGAAACGTTGGAAAACCCTAGGTAGAACCTGTGTTGAGACTCGGATGCACGAAAGTGATCCTTGAGTTCTTTGTTGATGGTTTACTTATCTGCAGCGTTGAGATAGATCTTTCGCGAAAGCAAGGATTGGTCCCTGCGTGATTGTCTTCACGAAAGTGAGATAATCCTTTTATGAAGTAAATTAGGTATTTATCATAGCAAGATTTGATTGATGAACCTTTTATTTATATCTTATCATTGAAATCAAGGTGGATGAAACCCTAGTCCCATGTTTATCTCTCTGATTATCCTTCGTATTAGCTATACTGCTTACTTTTATCATATTCGGTTTACTTAGCTAGCGAGAAAATAATTATTTGGTAATTAACAATAAGGTCTCTATGGATCGATATTTTTATTACTTCGATAGATCCGTGCACATGCAGAATCCTATTAGAAGCCTCATGCGAAATAAGGATCCCATCTCATAAGGAAATCTTGGATTTCTTGATTGACTTTGTGGGTTGTCAATTCGAATAAAATAGTGGGAGCCATGATCATTTAATACAAGTCCAGATTAAATGATTTGAAGTAGTATAATATGCTTTTCTTGGTTGTTGTAGATCAAATGGCAACGAACAATAGCAGATGGTCACTGTGATCTATCTTGGAAAGGAACAAGTTAGTTGAATCCAACTTATTGGACTAGGATCACAACTTGAGGAATGTCCTCAAGTATGAGAAGAAGCTATAAATCCTTGAGCAGCCTATCCCTGAATCCCTTCCATGCTCAGCCTTAGTGGCCGAGACTGATGTTTTTCATAAGCATCAGAAAGATGAATCTGAGGTTATTAATCTAATACTAACCAGTATGTCACCTGAACTGCGAAGGCGATATGCGGAGAAAAGTGCCTCTGAGATCATAAGTGATCTAAAGCAGCTTTTCGATGTAACAGTTAGTGATCATACCTCTAAGGCAGTCCATCAATGTGATAGTAAGCCGAAGGGTTTGACTAAAGTATTGAAGATAAAGTTGGAAAGGATAAGGAATGATAGGTGCTATAATTGTGGAAAGCCAATCCACTTTAAAGATGACTTAGTACAACTTCAGAACAAGGTGAAGAGAAGCAAGACTTCATCTTTTGGCGCAGGTGTTTATGTTGCTGAAGTCAACATTTCTACTTCTATATCATGGGTATTAGATACTGCATGCGGTGCTCATATTTGTACAAATATGCAGGGGCTGAAGAAAAGTTGATCGGTGTGGCTTGGAGAGATTGACCTATGAGTTGGAAACGAGGCACAGGTTGCTGCTGTTGCTGTAGGAATTTGACACTCTCCTTGCCTTCTGGACTTTAGTTAGAGTTAGATAATTGCTATTATGTACTTCCTCTTACCAAAAACATTATATTCATTCCTTGTTTAACAAGGAAAGGTTTTAAGTTTGAAATGGCTTATATGCGGTGCTCATATTTGTACAAATAAAGAAGAACTCTTGTTCTTTATCATTTACAAATATGTTTTATGGGAAGGGTACTTTATGCAATGGCTTATATGTCTTAGACATGGATGACTCTATATATAAGATAAATAATAAAAGGATCAAACTGTGTGGCTCAGTTGGTGCATACCTTTGGCATTGTCGATTAGCCCATATAAACAAGAATCGCATTTAACAACTTCATGAAATTGAATTGTTATATTCGACCTCCTTAGAGTAGTTTGATACTTGTGACCTTTGTTTGTTAGGGAAAATGACAAAAGCACCCTTCACCAAGATAGGTGAGAGGGCAAGAGGTTTATTGTATCTCATACATAGTGCTGTGTGTGGGCCATTCAGTAAATAAGCCAGAGGAGGCTACAACTACATCATATTTACTGATGACTTCAGTAGATATAGTTATGTCTATTTGATGAGACATAAGTATGAATCCTTTGAGAAATTTAAGTAGTTCAGACATGAAGTAGAGAACCAGCTTGGTAGATCTATTAAGACTCTCAAATAAGATCGTGGTGTAGAGTACCTGAGCAGTGAGTTCTTTGACTATCTTAGAGAGTGTGGGATCCTATCCCAACTCAGTCCTCCCAGAACACCTCAATGGAATGGTGTGTTTGAGAGGAGAAATCAAACTTTGTTGGATATGGTTCGATCTATGATGAGTCATGCAGCTCTACCACCCTCATTCTGGGGTCATGCACTTGAAATAGCTTCTATCATACTAAATAACATTCCATCTAAGAGTGTTTCCAAGATTCCATATGAGGTATGGAGTGGGAGACGCCCGAATCTCTCTTTTATCAAAATATGGGGATGTGAGGCTTATGTCAAACGTAAGGATTCAAGCAAGCTAGAACCCAGATCTGATAAATGTGTGTTTGTGGGATATCCTAAGGAAATTAAGGGATACTACTTCTATGTTTCTACCAAGAATAAAGTCTTTGCTGCTTAGGGTACTATCTTTCTAGAGAAGGAAATTCTTATGAAAGAAGTTAGTGGGAGGAAGTTTGACTTGGATGAGGTCCAAGTGCATCCAAAAGACCCAGAGATGGAACCTGAGCCACCTGCACCAATTGTTGGTCAACCGAGGGCTCAAACATAGATTCCGCATAGGTCTAGGAGGATATGTCATGCACCTGAGAGGTATGGGTCACTACCGAGTCAACACGATGAGATCTTCATCATTGAGGATGAGCCCAGAACCTATAATGAGGTGGTCATTGGACCGAACTCCGAGAAATGGCTTGAGGCCATGAGATCTGAGATGGATTCCATGTCAGCTAACCAAGTATGGGATTTGGTTGAGCTACCTGATGAGGTAAAATCCATAGGGTGTAAATGGGTCTTTAAAAGGAAGACTGACATGGATGGCAATATAGTTACCTATAAGGGTATACTTGTGGCTAAAGGATTCAGACAGGTCCACGGGGTGGACTATGATGAAACCTTTTTGCTAGTTGCCATAATTAAATCTATTCAAATCTTGCTTGCTATAACTGCATATCATAATTATGAGATAAGCCAGGTGGTGTTGGTGTGTATGCCCTGAGACCTAGTATCGGTCCATCTTTTGTATTACTTGACATATATATATATATATATATATATATATATATATATATATATATATATATATATATATATATATATATATATATATATATATTATTCTAGCACAATCATTATCAATGTTTGTCTACATCTGCGATTATGTACCTATATGATAATGTCTCTGGAGACAGATCGGATTTGTGCTCAAATAGTTATCCACAGTTGATGTAACTGAGTGGATATGTGACAGCTCTGGCACTTATGAGACTAGTATATGGGCTGGTTAGGCACGAGGTGCTAATGCAGATATATGGGTATATCAGTGGTGGAAATACTAGACCGACCTGCTGTGAGGCTATGACTTAGTGTCATGAGTTATCCTCACAAGTAACAGGAGATGCATTGATCCCTTGACTTGAGGTCATTGGTCGTTCTATATAGTTTAGGGACATGCTTTGATACAACCTAACACCTCACCATAGTTGGGAGGAAATAACGGTTGTCATTGAGCATGTCACGACCCTTATGAGAAGGTCAATGGATAGACAGAGGATTTGCCCCTTCCTAAGGGAAGCTTGATATCTATGGAGCTCCTCTATGGTTCTATGACTGAAAGTGTGTGACCATACCTAGGTGAGAACCTAATTTAGTCATGGCCATGAGATTGGGTGAAAACAAAAGATGACACACTAGTCCAATCGGATATCAGTTTGGCAAAGGGACAATAATGTATCTGTACCTAGTTGCGATGATGGGGATGTCGATGTCGATATCCATTATGATGACTTGGGTAGCAGCAATACACTGCTAGTTGCCACCCACTGCTTGTGATGACCTTAGGTCAACACTACCAATGTCAGAGGAACCTACAGGGACGCACACCTTGATACTCGAGTTCTCATTTTGATTGGAAGCCTTATGATCGATTTATTGGATAACTTGGATCTATTTGGGAGATTTCATCAGCGCCAATGAGCCTGATGAGATGGAAGAATGTTATTGGAGCCAAACTTCTTTTTTGGCAGGTTGACCCAAAATTGACCAAGATTGGTCACATTTGGATTAGGGTTGCATTGGATTGGATCCAATAGCATAATCAACCCATGTAATGAAATTTGGGCTTGCTCATTACCCAATGAGCCCCAATAACAACTTGACATGAAGAAAGGATTAGGGAAAAGGGTATAATGGGGATAATATCCCACCCCATTGGCGCCAAGGGCATAATGGGGTGAGATGGGCGCATGTTGCTTCTCATGGGAGGTTTTGGCGCCTAGCCCTTTCATGCTTAGATGGAAACCTTGCCTCTATGGCAAGGGTTGGGTTGAGGCATCTAAGGCATGATAGACTTCTATGGTAAGTCTTGGGCGATTGCAAGGGATTTATGGCAAAGTCCTGGAGACTTTCCTAAACCCTAAACCCTAATTACCTCCCCTTAACCCTAGCCACACCTTCATGATATGTTGTGCCTAACCCTTGTGTTGCCGTCCCCTCTAGTCTATATATCCTTGTGATATGCGAGAGTCCTAATGCACAACCAATTGGCGTGAGCAAAAGAGCAAGGGGCGAGAGCAATAGCATTGGTGCAACTCCTTCTTCCATCAAGACGCAAGTCATCTCTTCTTGGCGCAAGGTGTTAGAAGTGTTGGTGGCATCTCCTCCTTCTCCTCTCCTCTTGGCGCATTTTCCCTTGAAGGTGGCGCAAGATTAGAAGAAGGAACTCAGAGGCTTGGATCTTCTTCCCGAGGCTAGCACCGAGCGAGGAAAAAGAGAGCTCGAGGCATCCGTGTGTGTGAGACTGCAGAGGGCGAACACTTGGGCACCTACCTCGACATCGGCCTCATCTTGTTCCTAAGGTATTTACTATCTCATCGTGTCGACCCCCTCACAAGACGATCTTCACTGGGTTTTTGGGACCTACCTATTTCCGGGATATTATTCCGCTGTTCATATAATGTAACCTTTGTGAAAAATTGTTAAAATATCCCTGGGTTTCCCAACAGTAGTGTTAGAGCGACTTGTGAGCCTTGAACGATGTACTTTCATGCTTTTCCATGCTCACATGTCATGTTTCAATTTTCGCAAATTGCATGATCACATGGCGCACGATTTTTCTAAGTAGAAAAAATTATAGTTTCTTGTTCCTATCATCTTTTCAATCTCTCTCAGAATTTGGGTTATTTTTCTTGATTGATTTAAGATCAAAGGCGCACATAGATTTGTCAAGTAGGACGGGCATTGTGTCTTCGGATTGGCTGAGTGATGGGGGTGATAGGAATGCAAACATTCAAACAACGCGATTTGAAAACATTTTGCTAGTTAAGTATAGCTTAATGAAACCCTTTATGCTAACGTAGTTGAAAATAGCTTGTTTTGGTATTTGTAGATAAAAACCAAAACTAAGTGAGTAGTAAACTGAAGTTGACTCCTATCATGCGAGTCTAAGACAAGTGATAAAATCAAATTTGTAACCTAGCATGCGATCTAGAGCTTGAAAACAAACTATTCTAAGGGAGAGGCTCACCTTGCGCCCTTTGAGAATAGAAAGGGCGAACTTCCCGTTCTTCACCGGTCCAATGGTTGAACTCACGAAGTAGGGCCCTAGGAGCTTACAACCATGGCATTACAGCATCCCCACACATGCGTGGGTGAGTGTTTAGAAAGAATATTAACAGGCCAAGTTACAAAGACAATCAAGGGGGAGGCTACCTCCAAGTTCCCTTGCTAACATGTTAGGGACTAACTAGCTAAGAGGGGGAGGGAAGGGGTGACGCCTTGCATGTCCTTCTAATCCTTGCGCAACCTTCATGAAACAGGAATGTGAGTGTAGATGGATACTCAAAACATTAAGAAAAATACAACAACAAAGTAGAGAAGGAACTTAGCTAGCTTAGGGAAGTTTTTTGGTCTCGGCATGGTGTAGGCAACACCATTTGATCCACGGTTTGGCCCAGCTCCTCCTCTTGGACTGAAGATGCTTCAAGACTGATGGGAAAAGGGGGCGTGAGCTTCCAAGTTCAGGTCATAGGCAAGTGGAGGAAGAAGGTTGAAGAGGGGAAGAGGAAGGGACTCTCGGCTAGGTTTGGAAGAGGGGGGGGGGGGGGGGGGGGGGGGGGAAGAGTTGAGGTGACACACACCACTAGAAGACACACTTCAGAAGTTTTTCAAAAATATTCAACTCTACTTTCACCAAGAGTGTTTACAAGGTTATAATGAGCAGCCAAAGGGAGAAACAAACCCTTGGCGCATACACAAGTCAAACATGCAAAAGAAAATTCCTGCACATTGAGCTGGCGCATTGATGGGGCTGAGCCTTTCTCCATTTGTTGGCTGGCGTCCTTGTACCTCTTTTGGAGTCTTCCTCAAGAGGGTAATGGAGAATCCTAAGCTGCTGATGGGGCTGATCTCCTGGTGGCTTCGGTTGAAGATAGGGGCAGGAATTTCCAGAATTGGAGGGGCAACATCCTGCAGTTGTAATGGTGGAGTGCAGGCTGCTTCCTTGCATTGATGGGCTGGCGCATTTGCCTTCAAGGGGCTGCTGGGAAAGCTGAGGATAGCTCGCATTGTCTCCCTTTACTCCAAAGGGAAAGAGGCAGTTGGAGAGTGAAGACAAATCCCTCATGGATGCCAACTAGGATGGTGAGATTTGGTGTAGTTGTTGTGATGCTCCATAAGGTGGGTGGCTGATTCTTCCATGGGATGGGCTGATGGGCTCTTGGTGCCACTTGAGTTGTGTTGGCCTGATTTTCACTTGTGTTCCCAAAATGGGGTTGACCTAATCTATTACATAAATTGCATGCACTATCCTACCATACATAAGTGGCGGAACCTAGAAATGTAACTACATGGTGTAATTTGAGGGTGGATCTAACCTACCACATGATGCACCCTAATCTCAGACAAAATAAGCAAAATGGGGTCCTAAGGAAGCCATGTCTAGTGGCTAGGATAGCCATACCTAGAGGGCTTCTTTCGAACCCGGGCGGACCTCCGAAGGTCCTGCCTCGGTCCCACATCAGCTCTCCCGGGGTGAGAAGAATTCTCCTCTGGAGAATTATCTTTGTACCCTTGGAGAAGCTCAGGTGCAGACCTAGCAAGCTCAGCTTCAGGGAGCCATGCCACCTCACCGTCAGTAAATTTGACGCGGTAATAAAGTTGTACCTCATCAGGGGTGAGTCGGGTCTGGTCCTCGAGTATGGCCTCAACCTCTAACTCTCGGCAGACGTCCGGTTCTTGTATAGAGAGAGGCAGATGGTAAAGCGTCAGATCCTCCACGTTAATAGTGGAGGATATTCCCAATTCGGGTGGCAGGTCCAATAGATAGGCGTTGTTGTTGACCCTTTTCAAAATGGTGAAGGGTCCGATTCCCTTTTCATCCAACTTGTGGCCGTGTCCTTGGATACGCTCCTCACGAACCCGCAACATCACCTGATCCCCAACAGAAAATACCTTCTCTCGGCGTTGTTTATTAGTATCGTCACAATATTGATTAACAGAATCCCGAATCTTACTAAATAACTCATGATGTAACTGCGAAACATGGAAAGCATAATCTCGGGCCGAAATAGAGGTCTTGCAATGCTTAGGGGCAGCAAATAGATCAATGGGCTTGTTAGGTTGGTATCCTAAGTTTGCCTGGAAAGGAGACAGACCAGTAGTCCTATTTGGGACACTATTGTAGGAGAATTCAACTGTGGGCAATAGCTTGTCCCAATTACTGGGGTGTTCTCCTACGAGACTCTTAAGGATGCTCCCAAGTGATCTGTTGACCACTTTGGTCTGCCCATCCGTCTGAGGATGATAGGCCGTCGAGAACTTCAGTTTGGTTCCTAACAGAGCCCATAGTGTCCTCCAGAAATGGCTAACGAACCTAGTGTCTCTATCCGAAACTATAGTGAGAGGGGTACCATGCAACCTAACAATGTCTCTAAAGAAGAGCCTGGCCATATGGGAGGCATCAGTAGTCTTAGTGCAGGGTATG
>JANTFE010015994.1:29722-50497 GCA_027562315.1 Costus pulverulentus | reverse complement strand
TTGCTTCCGCTTGCTATGGTGATGCGCCACCCCCTTAAGGTTTTCGCCCCCCCTCTTGAAAGGGATTTTGTTTGCTTGCGCTCCCCCATGGAAGGGGACCCTTCAATAAGATGTCCTAGAATGATGCATATAAGAGTTAAATTGATCTACAAGAGAATTACCTTGTGGCATATATACCTCACCTCTTTCAGTTGCCCACGAGTTGTGATTAAAAGACATATTTTCAAATCTATCAAGAACAAAAAGATAATCCAACACCAATGAATTAGAAATTTTTTTTTTCAGAATATAAAAAAATAGAAAATATAAAACACAAGCAAATTCACAAATTTTAGAAATCCAAGCTCTGTCACAACTATAAAAATCCAAAACCTGCAAAAATAGAAAACAAAGTTAAATCTAAACAAATAAAAAAAACTTAGTCTAGCAATACTAACAACTATTTTGATATTAACAAAACCAAGGTCCACATCAACGGCGCCAAAAACTTGTTGTGTCCGCAAGTGCACAGATACTTCGAAGTAATAAAAATATCGAACCACAGAGACCTATGTGTTAAGTACGAAATAATTGTTTTCTCACTAGCTAAGCAAACTGAATATGATATAGCAAACGATCGAAAAGTGCACGGGAAAATATCAGAAAAGAAAACTGGGACTAGGGGTTCATCCACCTTGATTTTAATGACTAGAAGGAAATAAAGGCTGTCAGTCAAATTTCATTACGATAAAGATTTAATCTACTTCATAAAAGGATCATCTCGCTCTCGCGCAGACAATCATACAAAAGACCAATCCTCACTCTCGTGCAAGATCTATCCAATGCTGAAAATAAGTAAATCATTGAACAAAGAACTCAAGGATCACTCTCATGCATCCGAATTCTAAGTCAATCATCTCAAGTGGAATCTCAAGGATCACTCTCGTGCATCCTGAAACTCAACACAGGTTCTACATAAGGTTCTCTAACAACTCGATACTCAATCTCTTGCAGCATCAAATCAAGTCCAACACAATAATTCATCCTAGATCCAAATTATCAACATGGCAATAACATCGCTAAAAATCAGAAATCAAAGAACAAACCTAATCTCTTACAATAAGTTCCAAACTCGATGATTTCTAGGGTTTCGAATTTCACAATCAACCACTCAGTCTATTTCACAAAATTCTAAAACATGCTAATATTTATAAAACTAAGGAGAATTAAAGACAATCATCACATAAGTAAAATTATCATAACAAAACTATTATGACAAAATAAAAGTCATATAGTCATTAAAAATCAAGGAAAATTACTCCCCATGTTCCATAATATGTCTAAGCTATCATGGAGGTAAGATTACGATAAACCATAGTTCAGAGGAATAGAAATCGAAGAAAAAGGGAAGAAATTATAGAACACGTGCTGTAATCGAAATTACAGCACCGTAATATGCTGGAAACGCGATGAATACTAGTGTCACCCACTGTTTCATTGACTTCTCCCTCGATCGGACTCCTTTCGATCTGAAACTTCTGGGGTATCCTCTCCAACTCTAGGCGAAGCTTCAGTGTAAAAATCCTGGCCAGAGGTGGTCTCTATGCCCCTCAGCATGAGGCCAAACCCTAAAGACGCCTCCTTTGATCACTCTCTGGATTGGTGACAAAAATTAGGGCTTTCACTTCGTGTGTCTTCGTCTCTTAACGATGAGTTCTTAGCAACTTTCGGATCTCAATTTGGACTTCTGGATCAAAGGATATGGTCCGCGCAATATTCGGGCGAAAAAATCAGAAAATTGGGTCTAAATACGATACCGTATTTTAAATACGGCAATGCCGTATTTTGCCCATAAATTCAGAAATTTGCTGTTTAAAATCCTCCAAAAATACGGTACCATAACAGTTGTTCCCAAAAATACAGTAGTGCCGTATTTTTACAAATTGGCTCCGAATTTCATGAAAATTGATGGGTAGGTTCGTTTCGACGTCTGGAATCCATTGGTGTGCTCAAATCTTCCAAAATCCATCAAAATATGGCACTTTTAACATAAAATGATAAAAAAAAAGAAATGGTGTAGATTCTACAATATTTGACAATTAAGGCTTAAAAACAAGCAAAAGAGCATAATTATGACACAAAAAGACGCATGAAATAACACAAAATATACTATGAATTTTGGTGTCATCAGATATCAAATAGAGAAATCAAGGGGATTTTAGAGAAGACAGTGTCAGGCACTAGGAAAGATTGGGCATTCAAACTTGATGATGTCTTGTGGGCATACCGGACTGCTTTTAATACACCAATAGGAATGTCCCCATTTCAATTGATTTATGGAAAATCATGTCATTTGTCTGTAGAACTTGAGCATAAAGCATACTGGGCAATCAAGATGCTAAATTTCAACTTCAAGAGTGCGGGAGAAAAACGGAGATTACAATTAAATGAGCTAGATGAAATTAGACTCTTTGCGTATGAGAATGCAAAAATTTACAAGGAGAGGACAAAAAGATGGCACGATCGACATATTTTCAGGAGATATTTGCAAGTAGGTGACTTTGTTCTTTTAATCAATTCTAGATTGAGATTTTTTCCTGGAAAACTTAAATCTCGATGGTCTGGACCTTTTCAGGTGAAGAAAATTTATCCCTATGGAGCTGTGGACATATGGAGTAAAGAGACAGGAGAATTTAAAGTTAATGGACAAAGATTAAAACACTATTATCAAAGATTGAAACACAAAGATACAGGAGAATTTATCCTTCGACGAACCAAGATCAAATTTGAGTTCAGAAGGGTCAAGCTAATGACCTTAAATTAGAGCTTCTTGGGAGGCAACCCGAGCTTCTAACTTTATTTTTGCTTTCTTTCATTTACTTTTATCTAGGTTTCTTTTCAGAACTAATTTTTAATTTTTGTAGGGAACTTTGGTGGAAGTAACTCAAAGGCGAGAGTGGGTAGAGTCTTGTGAGTATCTCTTTTCTCTTATATCTTTCATCTTTCACTTTCTGTATCATATCAATATTTTATGTGTTGAAAGAAAGGATGTTTCTTCTGCATATCTGTGTCCGCCGGCACCACTACTCTATTTTTCATGCTTATCTTTTTGATCTTCAATGAAATTTTTGATGATGATGAGTAAATTTTGATATGAATGGCCTTGATCTAACTTTTGAAATTATTGTATATGACTTGATTGATATTTGATGTTGATTGGTGAATCCAAAATTGAGACTATAATAAGGCCTATCATGTCAAATTTATTTCTCTTATACATATCTACTTTTGAAATTCTTCATTGGTTGAGGAGTAAGATTTTAGGGAGATATGTTGTTTGAAAATTTTGATTTAAAAGTGAAAGTACTTCTTGAATAAAATCAGCATATGAGTATAAATATTTGAATTGATATTGATTAATTAGTCTAATTGAGGTTTTGTTTATTTTACTATTTGTTGGGAAAAAGAATCCAAAATCCACACAAAAATAGTGAGAGACTCCCCTACTTGGCACTGTGTAAAATTGATAGTGGTACCGAACGACATGGGTTGAAGTCTAAAAAGAAATGAGAGGAATCTATTCACATTAACTCTGTTGTCTTTGGTAAAGATTCCCAATACCAAAAAGACATGAGTTCTATTACACTGACTATGTGATGTAGGGACATCTTCAAGGGTTAATTATGCGTGACATCCTTTTGGAAAATTGTTGCATGTTGATGTTTTGAACTTGTTAATTTCATGCACTTCATGTGATTGTAATGTTGCTACAAACTATATTTGCTTTCAGCACTTGTTGTTTTATGTTGTAGCTAGGACTAGCCTAGGTTTACTTTGAAGTCTTTATGTTATTTTGTAGTGGTTGTGATAGGTTGTCATAGTCTAGGTTCATGCACACCTGTATTGCACATGCTGCACCTAACCTCCCAACCCTGAAGTGACCATGGCATAATGAAAGTTCCACTCCAATCAGCCCATTGAGAAAAGACAATGTCAAAGACAAGCCGGTTCGTGATCAGACTCAACTCAAGTGTCAACTTCAACACACCAGCCCAAAGTTAACTCGAGTTCATGTCCAGCAACTCCATCCAAGTTCATCCACCTCATTCAGTCAAACCCATGGAGATCCCATGACGCATTCAATCCAAAATCAAATGAAGATCCTAAGAAATATTCAATCCCAAAACCAAATGGAGACCCCATGAAATGTTCAATCCCAAAATCAAATGGAGACCCCATGAAATGTTCAATCCCAAAATCAAATGGAGATCCCATGACGCATTCAATCCAAAATGGAGCGTCATAGAGATCCCAAGAAATACTCAATCCAAAACCAGGTCAGCCATCAAGATAAATTGAAGATAGCTTGCGCAAATATCCATGTCCAACTCAGCGCAAGGACTGACCACAATAGCCTATCAGAATAGACCAAAACGAGAAGGCGCCAGCAAGTGAAAAATACGAAGGGTTGTTTCAGAATGCCAAGGGTCGTTTCTATGTTGGGAGGAAAGGTTTTAAGCGAGCGTTGTTCACTCTTGCACTTAGTTTTGAAAATTCTGAATTAGGTAAACCTTGTGTTAGCATGTGGAAGAGTTGAGCTTGCTCCTCTTTTGGTTGAGCTTGCTCCCCTGTGTCTCTCGGTTCTTCAATCTTCCCTGCCTACATCTTACCGACTAGCATCCTCCACTACTTTCAGCGCTACTATTCCATTGCTGAGTTCAACTGCCTTCATCGAATCATCTCCTGGGCTGGATTCGGCATCATTGAAGAACACTCAAATCAGCATCCGGAACACTCTTCATCTCAGTCATCATCTGAAGGGTTAAGAAGGGGTCAGCCCCTTCCCCTAGGGGTTCCTAGGTGCATTCTTTCCATCTTTTACTAATACTTGCGCTTATCATTTTCGATTAGAGCCACATACCTAAGGTGATTCTTGGGCTAGGATTTAACGTCCTTCATCACTATGTGGTCAGTGTACTCCGATTTCGTCACCAGAAAAAAGGTGGTAATTGATGGGGACAGAGACCACAGGCCAAGAAGGCATAAGTGGAGTCTACGAATGCCATAGACGAAGGCTCGAAGGCTCACAAATAAGCTAGCTTGGTCACTTTCAAAGCTAGCTCAATAAATAAGTATTTCAAGTTATGCTCAAGACACCTTCCAAATAAAAGTTACTGCATACTCAAATCAATTCCACAATCATGACAAGCCTTCACGCCAAGCAATGGAGGAGAGAATCTCAGCTGTAAATTAGCCAATCAAGGACAACGCTTATCTCATCAAGCCAACGCTGCAAAGAAAGGAAACTTGCAACGTTCGCCAACAAGGAAAAAGCTCAACGTCTCCTTGCAGCCACCTTCGCTCAGCCCACAAGGAAAGCTTCAACGTCTCCATGCTGCCCAAGAAAGGAAGTTGCAATATCTCCAAGCTTCAACGTTCACAAATATCACCTATATGTAACTCTCGCTCGCACCATTGTAAAGCAGATTATTTGAATGAATGCAAATAGTTTCTTCCAATGACTCGGATGTCTCGTTTCCCCCTGTCCCGCTCGTGCACTTCCCCTGTTCTTGCTAGCCTTCCGCTCTAATTTCGCCCTTCAACGTCTTCCACCTCCGACCGGCCACCGTCCGCCTCCAAACTCTGGCCACCACTTTTCAATCTTTAGAGTAACCTCCAATCGTAACAGGTCCGGCGATCGTTGACTACAAGACGAACGCCGACGAACCCTGCTCCGCTTCTGCATATCCCCTGTTCCAGATCTCCATACATTTCCTGTTTCAGCTTCCTAATTGCTAATCTGATTACGTTTGTTCTCACAGGAATTTTAAGCAATCGGCGCCATCAAAATCTTGATCTTTGGCGTCAATAGGAAGAACTCACCTTGCTCTAACAGATGGATAAGTCGATCCAACTGAAGCGCCAATGGATCATTATCAAAAGCACACCAACTTTTCATATCTGATTAACATCTGCATTAGTTTTTTTGTACTAATCTGATTAGTGTCTTTCTTGCAGGTACTTTAAGAATTTGGTGCACTACAAATCATAAACTATGGTACAAGAGGGATTTACTAAACTTTATCTAACAGCCAGATAAGTCGATCCAACTCAAGATCCAAGGGATTGACCAGAAAGACATTGCAACTTTTCAATTCTGATAAACTTCCATACCAGTTTTATTTGCTAATCTACCAAGCCATTTTGTTACAGAAGTTATTCTTGCCAGAGATATCCTCATTCCATAACTTTGATACTTCTAAAAAGATCAAATCACTGTCTGAATTTTTTTGGATCTATGAATTTTTTTCATACTAGCTGAAATCATTTTTGACATCTTAGGGAGCTCTATTTTCAAAGGATTATATTGTGTTTTCAAAATATCCCATGGCCACTAGACTCCAACCCCCTACCTTTAGTGGTTCTTTTAACCCTAAGGATTTTAGTGATTGGGTAACAAAACTTGAGCATTATTTTTATTCAACTGCCATGCCTGAACATTGCAAAGTTAGGTTCACCCGTTGTCTCCTAGAAGGCACAGCTAAATTATACTGGATCAATGTAGAAAGAAACCTATAGATGTTTGGACGCCCCCCTATTGAAAAATGGGATGAGATGCTTTATAAACTAGAAGAAAAATATGATTCTCCATTTCTCCATAAAAAATTTTGTGACCAATTTATTAGCCTTACACAGAAAAATATGATAGTGCCTGAATATATATTCAAGTTTAATGCTCTCCGCTATAGGAGTAGAATTAGAGAAACTCCTAGAGTTATACTTAATAGGTTTGTGAATGGTCTTAGATATGATATTTGGAAAGGTCTCATTTACTACCTCATACACACTTTAGAAGAAGCTTTCAAAATAGCTAGTGAGGTAGAACAAAATCTTAAAGCAACACATAGGAGGAAACTTGACCTACCTACAACCATTCTGAACATACCCCTAGATGAGTGTAAATCCAATACTAGGGAACCTTTAGTTGACTTATCTAATAGTCAACCCAACCCTAAGTCACCATTAGAGACCCCTTTAGAGCTTAGAAACCAAATCTGTGAGCCTACTTTAGAGCCTAACTCATGTCTTGATGAAATCATTGAACTTGAAGAAGCAAGTCATGAAGAACCAAACCTTCCAGTAGAACCCATACCTCAACCTTCAATTTTAGGGCCCATACCCACAGGTCCTCAACTTGAGTCTAGCAATCTAGTTAAAGAACCCATAGTTGACTTGTCTGAGAGTCAAACTACCCCTGAGTTGCCCACTGTAGACTTGAAACATGTCTTGAACCTAAGTTAGAACCATTTGAGCTTGACCTGGATCCTAATCCTCAACCTCTAGGTCAACCCCTAGACTTAGAAAATCTTTTCCAGGACCCTATGATCCTTGAATCTTGTCTTTTAGGTCCTTCTACCCACACCCTTAAGCCTCCATTAGTATCAACAAAACATAATGAACTCAAACATGCTTTGCAACTTGCTCTTATTGAAATTGAGTATATTGATTTCATCAATCCTCGTTCTTTTCAAAGTCCTGGGATTTTCTATGACAATTTTACTAATGAGTACGGCCGAGAAGGGATATTCAATGCAGGTAACCCTAACATGCAGCTTGGACCGTGGACATGGAACAACTAGATAAGATTGTACGATGCTCACCACATTTTAAAGCTTAGGACCCTTATGGAGCTACTGATTTCCGCCCCTCCAGAAATTTTCCGCCCACGCACGAACAATTCTTCGGTGAAGAATTTTTTTCACCCGGGGAGAAATGATGGGGGCAGAGACCACAGGCCAAGAAGGCACAAGTGGAGTCTACGAGTGCCATAGACGAAGGCTCAAAGGCTCACAAATAAGCTAGCATGGTCCCTTTCAAAGCTAGCTCAATAAATAAAGCTATGCTCAAGATACCTTCCAAATAAAAGTTGCTGCATACTCAAATCAATTCTACAATCATGACAAGTGTTCATGCCAAGCAATGGAGGAGAGAATCTCAGCTGCAAATCAGCCAATCAAGCACAACGCTTATCTCATCAAGCCAACGCTGCAAAGAAAGGAAACTTGCAACATTCGCCAACAAGTAAAGCTCAACGTCTCCTTGCAGCCACCTTCACTCAGCCCACAAGGAAAGCTTCAATGTCTCCATGCTGCCCAAGAAAGGAAGTTGCAACGTTCACCAGCAACGTCTCCAAGCTTCAACGTTCACAAATATCACCTATATGTAACTCTCGCTCGCACCATTGTAAAGCAGATTATTTGAATGAATGGAAATAGTTTCTTCCGATGAATCGGATGTCTCCTTTCTTCTTCTTATCTGAGGTGCTTGTGTCACCTAGCTTTCCTCTCTCCTCCTTCTAGGGCGAGCCCCTCTCTCTTCCCTTCTTCTCTAATTCTTCCTCCTACCGAAACCAAGCTTTCCAGCCACGCGTGTTCCAGGATTTCCAGAATTTCGCGACCTCGCCACCGACGATCCACCGGCCGGAGCTCTTCAAAATTTCATTCATCACCTCTCCTATGAATGACGAAGCTTCAGCCACCGGCATCCACCAATCTGCCTCTCTGATCACCGGAATCGAACTCCAGATCAGATCCTCTATTTCGCCAGCCTTCCGCCCTAGTTCCGCTTCCCGGCGTCATTCTCCTCCGCAAGGCCACTGATCGACCCAAGACTCCGGCCACATCTTTGCCACAATCATGAGTATTTCCAGTTGTAGCAGGGTTTGATTTCGTGCACCACCGCACGTCCGGCAATGCCCCCTGTCCTGCTCGCACACTTCCCCTGTTCTTGCCAGCCTTCCGCTCTAATTTCGCCCTTCAACGTCTTCCACCTCCGACCGGCCATCGTCCGCCTCCAAACTCCGGCCACCACTTTTCAATCTTCAGAGTAACGTCCAATCGTAATAGGTTCGGTGATCATTGACTACAAGACGAACGCCAACGAACCCTGCTCCACTCCCGCATATCCCCTGTTCTAGATCTCCATACATTTACTGTTTCAGCTTCCTAATTGCTAATCTGATTATGTTTGTTCTCGCAGCTATTTTAAGCAATCGATGCCACCAAAATCTTGATCTTTGGCGTCAATAGGAAGAACTGACCTTGCTGTAACAGATGGATAAGTCAATCCAACTGAAGCGACAATGGATCATTATCAAAAGCACACCAACTTTTCATATCTGATTAACATCTGCATTGGTTTTTCTGTACTAATCTGATTAGTGTCTTTCTTGCAGGTACTTTAAGAATTTGGTGCACTACAAATCATAAACTATGGTACAAAAGGGATGTACTAAACTTTGTCTAACAGCCAGATAAGTCGATCCGACTCAAGATCCAAGGGATCGACCAGAAAGACATTACAACTTTTCAATTCTGATAAACTTCCGTACCAGTTTTATTTGCTAATCTACCTAGCCATTTTGTTACAGAAGTTATTCTTGCCTGAGATATCCTCATTCCATAACTTTGATACTTCGAAAAAGATCAAATCACTGTCTGAAATGTGGCTTAATCATTTTGAATTTTGGATCTATGGATTTTTCTACAACGCGTAGCTACTTCTCTTAAATGACATCTTTTCTGTAGTATTGACTTCTGGCTATTTTGTGAAATTTGATATTTTCAAAAATTCAAAAATAAATAATTGAGTTTTGCATCAGTAGTTTTGTCACACGCTTCCCCCCTACATCAGTATGGTATCAGAGGAATTTGCAGGCAACTCTTGTCTGCTCACACGATCCTTGCTTCACTCGTTGCAAAAAAAAAATAAAATTATTTGTTTTGTTTCATGTTTTGTTGCTTTCATTGCTTTTGCATTCTAGTTAAGTATTTGTTATTTACTTGCAATTGAAAAAAAAAATTCATTGCTTTCATGTTTCATTGTTCATATCATTTAGTTTGCATACTTTTGCTATTTGATAAAAAAAAATTATTATGTGCATATTGTTTGCATGCTAGTTTGTTTATTCTGAGATAAATTTTTTTAATACTAGCTGAAATCATTTTTGACATCTTAGGGAGCTCTATTTTCAAAGGATTATATTGTGTTTTCAAAACATCCCATGGCCACTAGACTCCAACCCCCTACCTTTAGTGGTTCTCTTAACCCTAAAGATTTTAGTGATTGGGTAACAAAACTTGAGCATTATTTTTATTCAACTGCCATGCCTGAACATTGCAAAGTTAGGTTCACCCATTGTCTCCTAGAAGGCACAACTAAATTATACTGGATCAGTGTAGAAAGAAACCTAGAGATGTTTGGACACCCCCCTATTGAAAAATGGGATGAGATAATTTATAAACTAGAAGACAAATATATTCTCCATTTCTCCATAAAAATTTTTGTGACCAATTTATTAGCCTTGCACAGAAAAATATGATAGTGCCTGAATATATATTCAAGTTTAATGCTCTCCGCTATAGGAGTAGAATTAGAGAAACTCCTAGAGTTATACTTAATAGGTTTATGAATGGTCTTAGATATGATATTTGGAAAGGACTCATTTACTACCCCATACACACTTTAGAAGAAGCTTTCAAAATAGCTAGTGAGGTAGAACAAAATCTTAAAGCAACACATAGGAGGAAACTTGACCTACCTACAACCATTCTGAACATACCCCTAGATGAGTGTAAATCCAATACTTGGGAACCTTTAGTTGACTTATCTGATTCTCAACCCAACCCTAAGTCACCTTTAGAGACCCCTTTAGAGCTTAGAAACCAAATCTTTGAACCTACTTTAGAGCCTAACTCATGTCTTGATAAAATCATTGAACTTGAAGAAGCAAGTCATGAAGAACCAAACCTTCCAGTAGAACCCATACCTCAACCATCAATTTTAGGGCCCATACCCACAGGTCTTCAACTTGAGTCTAGCAATCTAGTTAGAGAACCGTTAGTTGACTTGTCTGAGAGTCAAACTACCCCTTAGTTGCCCACTGTAGACTTGTCTCAACCTAAGTGTCAAATAGAACCATTACCTTCAATTTTAGGACCCATCCCCACAGGTTCTCAACTTGACCTTAGAACTACCTCTAGCGAACCTAAAGATGACTTACCTAAAAATCCAGTTGAACTCAAACCCATAGGTCTTCTTGAACCATGTCTTGAACCTAAGTTAGAACCATTTGAGCTTGACCTAGATCCTAATCCTCAACCTCTAGGTCAACCCCTAGACTTAGAAAATCTCTTCTAGGACCCTATGATCCTTGAATCTTGTCTTTTAGGTCCTTCTACCCACACCCTTAAGCCTCCATTAGTATCAGCAAAACATAATGAACTCAAACATGCTTTGCAACTTGCTCTTATTGAAATTGAGTATATTGATTTCATCATTCCTTGTTATTTTCAAAGTCCTGTGATTTTCTATGACAATTTTACTAATGAGTACGGCCGAGAAGGGATATTCAATGTAGGTAACCCTGACATGCAGCTTGGACCGTGGACATGGAACAACCAGATAAGATTGTACGATGCTCACCACTTTTTAAAGCTTCGGACCCATATGGAGCTACTGATTTCCGCCCCTCCAGAAATTCTCCACCCCGCAAGAACAATTCTTTGGAGAAGAATTTTTTCACCCGGGGAGAAATGATGGGGGCAGAGACCATAGGCCAAGAAGGCACAAGTGGAGTCTACGAGTGCCATAGACGAAGGCTCGAAGGTTCACAAATAAGCTAGCATGGTCACTTTCAAAGCTAGCTCAATAAATAAGTATTTCAAGTCATGCTCAAGACACCTTCCAAATAAAACTTGCTGCATACTCAAATCAATTCCACAATCATGACAAGCGTTCACGCCAAGCAATGGCGGAGAGAATCTGAGCTACAAATCAGCCAATCAAGCACAACGCTTATCTCATCAAGCCAACGCTGCAAAGAAAGGAAGCTTGCAACGTTCGCCAACAAGGAAAGCTCAACGTCTCCTTGCAGCCACCTTCGCTCAACCCACAAGGAAAGCTTCAACGTCTCCATGCTGCCCAAGAAAGGAAGTTGCAACGTTCACCAGCAACGTCTCCAAGCTTCAACATTCACAAATATCACCTATATGTAACTCTCGCTTGCACCATTGTAAAGCAGATTATTTGAATGAATGGAAATAGTTTCTTCCGATGAATCGGATGTCTCCTTTCTTCTTCTTCTCTGAGGTGCTTGCGTCACCTAGCTTTACCCTCTCCTCCTTCTAGGGTGAGCCCCTCCCTCTTCCCTTCTTCTCTAATTCTTCCTCCTCCCAAAACCAAGCTTTCCAACCACGCGTGTTCTAGCATTTCTAAAATTTCGCGACCTCGACACCGACGATCCACCGGCCGGATCTCTACGAAACTTCATTCTTCACCTCTCCTACGAAGGACGAAGCTTCAGCCACCGGCATCCACCAATCCACCTCTCCGATCACCAGAATCGAACTTCGGATCAGATACTCTGTTTCGCCAACCTTCCGCCCTAGTTTCGCTTCCCGGCGTCGTTCTCCTACGCAAGGCCAATGATCGACCCAAGACTCCGGCCACATCTTTGCCACAATCATGAGTATTTCCAGTTGTAGCAGGGTTTGACTTCGTGCACCACCGCATGTCCGGCGACGCCCCCTGTCCCACTCGCGCACTTCCCCTGTTCTTGCCAACCTTCCGCTCTAATTTCGCCCTCCAAAGTCTTCCACCTCCGACCGGCCACCGTCCGCCTCCAATCTCCGGCCACCACTTTTCAATCTTCATAGCAACCTCCAATCGTAACAAGTCCGGCGATCGTTGACTACAAGACGAACGACGACGAACCCTGCTCCGCTGCCGCATATCCCCTATTCCAGATCTCCATGCATTTCCTGTTTCAGCTTCCTAATTGCTAATCTGATTATGTTTGTTCTCGCAGGTATATTAAGCAATTGGCGCCACCAAAATCTTGATCTTTGGCGTCAATAGGAAGAACTCACCTTGCTCTAACAGATGGATAAGTCGATCCAACTGAAGCGAGAATGGATCATTATCAAAAGCACACCAACTTTTCATATCTGATTAACATCTGCATTGGTTTTTCTGTACTAATCTGATTAGTGTCTTTCTTGCAGGTACTATAAGAATTTGGTACACTACAGTACAAGAAAAGTTAGATAAGCAATTTGGGAATTTTATTGATGTTTGGAAAAAGCTTCACATTAACATACCATTTATTGAAGCTTTATCTCAAATGCCCATATATGCTAAATTTTTGAAAGAAATATTGTCTAACAAAAGAAAGATAGAGAACTTGGTACAGTGGCTTTAACTGAAGAATGTAGTACTGTTATTCAAAACAGGTTGTCACCGAAATTGAATGATCCAGGTAGTTTTTCTATCCCATGTTTTATTGGAAGTATGGCTTTCGACCGAGCCTTATGTGATCTAGGGGCTAGTGTAAGTCTCATGCCTTTGTCTGTGTGCAGGAAATTGGACATGGGAGCTCCTAAGCTGAGTACAATTTCTTTGCAGCTCGCTGATCGATCAGTAAAATATCCAGTAGGTATTCTAGAGGATGTTCCTATACAAGTTGGTAAGTACTTCTTACCTGCTGATTTTGTGGTACTTGAAATGGAAGAGGATGCCAAGATTCCTATTATTTTGGGTAGGCTGTTCTTAGCCACTGCTAGAGCCCTTATTGATGTAAGGAACGGTAAACTTGCTTTATGAATTGGCAATGATAAGATTGAGTTTGATTTGAATAATTCATTGAAAAAACATGCATATGCTAGTTCCTGTTGCACCATTCATGCCATTGATGACAGTTTATGATGTTAGTTGTTTGTTTGATGATTCTTCTAATGATGTTCCTTTTTCTGATTCCTTAAAAAATTGTTGTGAGAAAATTGATAGTTCTGGTTTTGAGAATGATTTTGATAATTTTGATGATGAAAAACATTAGACTCTAGATTGTGCTACTTTTGATAATGAAAGTGAAAAGATCCCTAAAGTTGAGTTGAAAGTTTTACCTGATAACCTTAGATATGAATTTCATGGTCCTAACTCTACCTACCCTGTGATTATGGATGCTAAGTTAGATGCCAGAGAAACTGATCTACTCTTGAAGGAGCTAAGAATTCATAGAAAGGTAATTGGGTATTCCATTGATGACTTAAAAGGAATAAATCCTTCTTTTTGTATGCACGGGATTCACATGGAGGATGCACACAAGCCGCATGTAGATTTTCAGAGAAGGCTCAACCCGTCTATGAAGGAAGTGGTGAAGAAGGAAGTACTAAAATTACTAGATGCAGGTATTATCTACCCTATCTCAGATAGTAAGTGGGTGAGTCCTATACACTGTGTTCCAAAGAAGGGGGGGTGTCACTGTAATGAAAAATAAGGATAATGAATTGATACCTGTTAAAAATGTCACTAGTTGGCATATGTGTATTGATTATAGAAAATTAAAAATGTCACCAGAAAGGATCATTTTCCCTTGCCTTTCATTGATCAAATGTTGGAAAGACTTGCCAAACACTCTCACTTTTGTTTTCTTGATGGGTATTCTAGATTTTTTTCAGATTCCTATTCATCCTGATCATCAAGATAAAACCACTTTTACATGTCCTTATGGTACTTTTGCTTATAGAAGAATGCCCTTTGGTTTATGCAATGCACCTGCAACTTTTGAAAGGTGTATGATGGCAATTTTTTCTGAATTTATTGAAGACTTCATGGATGTTTTTATGGATGATTTCTCTGTCTATGGTTTCTCTTTTGATGACTGCTTAACTAATCTCTCTAGAGTTTTACAGAGATGCGAATAGACTAACCTTGTCTTGAATTGGGAAAAGTGTCACTTTGTGGTTAGACAAGGGATAGTTTTGGGCCATCTTGTTTTAGAGAGAGGGATTGAAGTGGATAAGGCCAAGGTAGATGTGATTGAGAAGTTAGCACCACCCACCACTGTCAAGGAGATCAAGAGCATTTTGGGACATGCAGGGTTTTACAGGAGATTCATCAGGGACTTCTCTAAACTTGCTAAACCTTAACTGATTTACTTTGTAAAGACATCAAATTCTGCTTTGATGAGAAATGTCTGTTTGCTTTTATGAGGTTAAAGAAAGCCTTGGTTTCAACACCCATCATTCAACCCCCAGATTGGGACTTACCCTTTGAACTCATGTGTGATGCTAGTGATTATGCAGTGGGAGCAGTCTTGGGATAGAGAAAAGATAAGAAACCTCATGTTATTCACTATGCCAGCAAGACTTTGGATGAGACACAGAAAAATTACACCACCACTGAGAAGGAACTATTGGCCATAGTATTTGCTTTTGATAAATTTAGGCCATACTTGATTAACTCCAAAGTGGTAATGTACACTGACCATGCAGCTGTGAAATACTTAATGCAGAAAAAAGACAGCAAACCACGATTACTCGGATGGATTTTACTCCTGCAAGAATTTGATTTGGAGATTAAAGACCAAAAGGGATCATAAAACCTTGTTGCAGATCATCTCTCAAGAATAATGGTAGACACTAAAAAGAATGATGAGATCAATGATTCCTTCCCTGAAGAACAACTCTTGACCATTGAACAACTCTAAGCCCCCTAGTATGCTGACATAGTGAATTATCTTGTAGCCAATATTTTTCCTCCTGATTTGAGCTACCAAAAAAGGAAAAGATTTTTGGTTGAGGTGAAACACTATTTTTGGGATGAGCCTTATGTGTTTAGAAGATGTGCAGATGGTATTTTTAGAAGATGTGTACCTGAAGAAGAAGTTGCAGATATATTGCTCCAATGCCATGGATCCTCATATGGTGGTCATACCGGTACTGAGAAAACTGCTTTTAAGGTGTTACAATCAGCTTTTTATTGGCCCACAATTTTCAAAGGTGCTAGAAACTTTGTGTCATCTTGTGATAGATGTCAAAAGACTGGGAACATTAACAGAAGACATGAGATGCCACTGTCCAATATTCTTGAAGTTGAGATATTTGATGTTGGGGGGATTGACTTCATGGGACCTTTCCCATCTTCTGGAGGTAACAAGTACATTCTTGTAGCAGTTGATTATGTCTCAAAATGGGTTGAAGCTCTCGCTTCACCAACCAATGATTCGAGAGTTGTTATTAAACTATTCAAGAAGATTATCTTTCCACGATATGGGACACCCCGAGTAGTGATCAGTGATGGAGGCTCGCATTTCATAGAACATAAGTTTTCAGCCTTACTCAGGAAGTATGGAGTTAATCATAGAGTTGCAACACCCTATCACCCCCAAACAAGTGGACAGGTTGAAATATCAAACAGAGAGATCAAAGGAATTCTGGAGAAAACAGTGTCACGCACTTGGAAAGACTAGGCATTCAAACTTGATGATACATTGTGGGCTTACAGGACTGCTTTCAAGACACCCATAGGTATGTCCCCCTTTCAATTGATTTATGGAAAATCATGTCACGTTCCCGAAGAGCTAGAGCATATGGCGTTCTGGGCAATCAAGAAGCTGAATTTTGACTTGAAAAACGCGGGTGAAAAACGGAGGTTACAATTAAACGAGCTAGATGAGATCAGACTCTCTGCATATGAGAATGCAAGAATTTACAAAGAAAGGACTAAAAGATGGCATGATCGATAGAATTTCAGAAAAGACTTCCAACCAGGCGACTTTGTTCTTTTGTTCAATTCTAGATTGAGACTTTTTCCTGAAAAGCTTAAATCTCGATGGTCTAGTCCTTTTTAGGTAAAGAAAGCCTTTCCCTACGGAGCTGTAGACATATGGAGTTTGGAAACGGGAGAATTCAAAGTTAATGGTCAAAGATTGAAGCATTATTATCAAGAAGAGCAGATTGGGGAAAAGGAAAGTTTTTACCTTGATGAGCCACGATCAAATCCGAATATCGAACGGTCAAGCTAATGACCTTTAAACTAGTACTCCTTGGGAGGCAACCCAAGCACTCTTGCTGAGTTTAGTCACTTTTGTTTTAGTCTATTTTTAGAATTAAAATTTCCTCTCTTTTTGTCGGAGAATAGAATAATGAGGGAGATATAAAGAAAGCTGAATCCAACGATGGCGAAAAATTAAATTTTGTGAGCATCACTTCCCCTACTGCTTTGCATTCTATTTTCCTCGATCTTTTGAGAAAGAATTGAATGCATATGATCCACTTTCTGCTATCTTGTGGTGTAATTCTATTTTGAATAAGACTTTCATTGATAAATGTCCTCCTCGATGCATATCTATGATTATAGAGAAACCTATCATGTTAGATTTATTTCTTCAAAGCACATCTATTTTTGAAATTTGACATTAGTTGTTGCATGAAATTTTGGGTAGATGTGTAATTTGAGGAATGAGATCTGAAAGTAAACTATTCTTTTGAATAAAATGAGTATATGAGTATGATTTGTGAATTGATATCAATTGATCAACCTAGTTGAAGTTTAGTATATTTTTGCTATTTGTTGGGAAGAGGGAATCCAAGATCCATAAAAATAGTGAGAGACTCCCCTACTTGGCACTATGTAAAATTGATAGTGGTATCTAAGACATGGGTTGAAGTCTATATATGAAAAATAATGAGAGAGAGAAAAGAATAAGACTCCTCTACTTGGCACTGTCTAAAATTGATAAAATTTTTCATTGATAGGTTGTATTTTAGAAATTTATTGAGCATGAAAAAGTTATTCTTTTAATCAAATTTTGATTTCAAATTTTCATTTTTACTTGAGGACAAGCAAAGTTTGAGCCTTATCTGTTTGATGACACCAAAATATGTAGTATATTTTGCTTCATTTAGATACCTTTTCATGCTAAATTGAGGATCTTTTACTTGTTTTTATGTTGAATCCATCAAATATTCCAAAGTCTACTTCTATTTTGGTTTTTCATGTTTTTCAGGCAAAAAGGCACTATTTAAGGTGTTCTCAAGCAAAATCGAATACATGGAAGAGTTCTCATCATCAAGGAGAAGTCACCCAAGAAATTTTACGCAAATCGAGGCAGAAGACCAAAATACAGTAGTGTCGTATTTATAATACGGTACCGTATTTTTCACGGCTACCGTATTATCGAGAGCACGGCCGTATTTTAGTGATCTTCCAAACAGAGACCTTTGCCGAAATTACGGCACTGTCGTAACCCATATTACAGGTCGTAATTTTCCTGAAATTACGACACTGCCGTAAATAATTACACGGGCCGTATTTTTCAAACGTATCCGACTAGAGAGTTCAGCCGATTTTACGGCACTGCCGTAAACCATATTACGGTGCCGTATTTTCCATCACTTTCAGAACAGAACATGCGAGAGATTTTTCTTCAGTATCGTAAGATATTACACTATCGTATTTCTATTTTTGAACGCGACTCCCAGGTCAATTTCGACGCCCAAATATTGCAGAGATTATTGTGGTCGATCCAAAGCTTAAAACAAAAGACTAAAAAAAGGAAAAGGGGAGCTTTGAAGGAGATGATTGTGAAGACACCAAAGGCCCCAAATTTCGTTAATTTAGAGGGAGAAATCACCGAACACGTCGCCGCCTAGGGTTTCACCGCCGCGATCAATCCAGAGCACTTCTAGCCGTGATTTTCATACTGAAGCTTCACCTGGTGAAGGAGACAATGTGCCTAAAGTTTCAGAACGAAAGGAGAACGATTCTTGGAGAAATCAAAGGAAGAAGCTCACGCCACACTATTCACGACTTCTCTTGCAAATTACGGCTGTGAAATATTTCACAGTCATGCTGTATTTTTTAAAAAACTCCTTCTTTTATTGATTTTTGATTTTATGAAATTATGGAATTTTGTAATCTCTTCATCATGGTAGCTTAAACTTATTTTGGGAAATGGGGGAGTAATCCCCTTTGATTTTCTTACTGACTATAACTCTTTTTATTTCATCATGATAATTCTATTTTGATACTTTTACCTATGACATTACTGCTCTAAGATTCTCCTTAGTTTATTTCTTGTCATCATGAATAGAATTCTTGCATTAAGGGCCGAAAGGTGATATGTTTGAGAATTGGAACCCTAAAATTGACTAATAGGAACTCACCGTAAGAAATTAGGTTAAGTTCTTGTTTTATTATTTTAGATGAGTAATTGCCTTGATGATGATTAATGATCTTAGGATCGAATTATTGTGTCAAACGTGGAGATCTTGCACGAAAGTGAGGATCGGAACATTGGAGAACCATAGGCAAAACGTGTGTTGAGTCTCAGATGCACGAAAGTGATCCTTGAGATTCCACTCGAGGCAATCAACCTAGAATTAGGATGCACGAAAGTGATCCTTGAGTTATTCGTCTGATGGTTTACCTATCTTTAGCTTGGGATGAATCTTGCGCGAAAGCGAGGATTTATTCTTGCATGGTTATCTGCACAAAAGTGAGATAATCCCTTTTTAGGTAAATTATGCCTATATCATTTTAGGATTTGATTGATGAATTCCTTATTTCTTATCTTGTCTTGAAAATCAAAGTGGATGAAACCCTAGTCCCAAGTTAACTCTGATAGTGATTTTCCGTGTGTCTTCGATTCTTGCTTTGCTATTATTCGATTACCTCGATAGTAAGTGATATACCCTAAGGTAACACTACAAGTTTGGCATGCGTATACTTTGGACTAATCCCCGATAACGGCGCCAAAAACTTGTTGTTATCCCGCAAGTGCACGGGTACACGAAGTAATAAAGAAAGTATCAAATCCATAGGGACCTATGTTGTCAAGTACTGAATAATTGATTTTTCACTATCTAGGCAAACGAATGAAAGTCAAGCAAATATCGCAACACACCAAAGAAAACTGTCGGAGAGAAAGCTGGGACTAGGGTTTCGTTCACTTAACTTTTATGACTAGATATGAATAAGGAATTCGTCAGTTTAATTTTATCATGATGAAGATACAATTTACCTAATAAAAGGATTGTTTCACTCTCGTGCAAACAATCACGCAGGGATTTATCTTCGCTTTCGCGCAAGATTTGTCCCAACATTGAAGATAAGTAAATTATCAATCTATGAACCCAAGGATCACTTTCATGCATCAGAATTCTAGGTTGATAATCTCTAGCGGAAGCTCAAGGATCACTTTTGTGCATCCGAGCCTCGACACTAGTTTTACTCATGGATCTCCAACGTTCCGATCCTCACTTTCGTGCAAGATCTCCATGTTTGACAAATAGACTCGATCTATAGATTCATGTTATAATCATGGCAATAATTCTACTAGAACATATCAAGTTGGATCAAACCTAAGGAAGGGTTCCTAACATGCAATTCTAGGGTTCCAAATTCTCAAGCAATTACCTCTCAGTCAATAGCGAAAATTCTAAGAACATAATTAATAACATGGACTTATAGAGAGTCTAAGCACAATTATCACATGAGCCAAATCATCATGCTATGATTAAACTCAACGAAATATATAAAAAATAGTTATCTAGTCATTGGAAATTAAGTGAACTACTCCCCCATGTCCCAAGAGTAGTTTAAGCTATCATGGTAAAGGAGTTACAGAATTCCATGGTTTCAGAAGATCGAAAATCAGAGGAAAAGAGAAGTTTAGAAAATACAACATGGCTGTGAAGTATTTCATAGCCGTAGTTTCCAATTTGAGGCGATGAATAGTGTCGGCGCCTATTCTTTCCTTGATTTCTCTTTCAATTGATCTCCCCTCTGTCTGAAACTTCTGGCACATCGTCTCCTTCTTTAGATGAAGCTTTAGTATGAAAATCATAGGTGAAGATCGTCTGGATCGAGCACGATGGCGAAACCCTAGGCGGCGGCGTGGATGACGATTTCTCCCTCGACAGTGGATCAAAATTGGGGCTTTCCATCTGTGCG
>JANTFE010015994.1:19152-29712 GCA_027562315.1 Costus pulverulentus | reverse complement strand
CCCTAAACTCTCCTGTTGCTTCTTATGGCATCAAATATAAAGCCCTGGATCATCCGCAAGAATCAGGCATGGAAATTGACCTAGGCGTCGCGTTCAAAACAAGAATTACGATAGTGTAATAGTTCACGGCACTGCCATAAAATCGGTCGAGTCTTCTGCTCTGATGTCGTCTGGGGAATACAACACCGTAATCTAGTTTACGGTAGTGCCATAAAATCAGTTGAACTCTCTGTTCGAAATCATCCGAAAAATACGGTACCGTGTAATCCTTTACGGTGGTGCGGTAAAATCAGGCAAAGTCTCTGTTCTGAAGCGCTTTGAAATACGGTACCATAAATTGGTTTACGGCAATGCCGTAAAATTGGGAAAACTTTTTGTTCGACAATTCTTCAAAATACGGTAGGGCTCGGATTTTACGGTACTATCTGAAATTACGGTATCGTAAAATGGATTACGACATTACCGTAATTTGCTGAGTTGCTCCGTTTTGCGTGAAATTTATTGAGTGATCTCCTCTTGATGATGGTAACTCTTCCATGTATTTGATTTCGCTTGAAAACGCCTTAAATAGTGCATTTTTTCCTGAAAAACATGAAAAACCAAAATAGAAGTAGACTTTGTAATATTTAATAGATTCAACATAAAAGCAAGTAAAAGATACTCAATTTGGCATGAAAAGTTACCCAAAATGAAGCAAATAAGTAATTATTCAGTACTTATTTGACAGCACTAGTCTCTCTGTGGGATCGATATTTATTTTATTACTTCGAGTATCCGTGCACTTGCGGACACTACGAGTTAGGGACAACAAGTTTTTGGAGCCATATCAGGGGGTGACAGTTCCATGTGGGCCAAACAAGTTTTGGCTGCGACAACTTAGAATAGTCTACCTGCGCCAAATAAGTAAATCATTGAACAAAGAACTCAAGGATCACTCTCGTGCATCCGAATTCTAAGTCAATCATCTCAAGTGGAATCTCAAGGATCACTCTCGTGCATCCTGAAACTCAACACAGGTTCTACTTAAGGTTCTCTGACGATTCGATACTCAATCTCTTGCAGCATCAAATCAAGTCTAACACAATAACTCATCCTAGATTCAAATTATCAACATGGCAATAAAATCACTAAAAATCAGAATTCAAAGAACAAACCTAATCTCTTACGATAAGTTCCAAACTCGATGATTTCTAGGGTTCTGATTTTCACAATCAACCTCTCAGTCTATTTCGCAAAATTCTAAAACATGCTGATATTTATAAAACTAAGTAGAATTAAAGACAATCATCACATAAGTAAAATTATCATAACAAAACTATTATGACAAAATAAAAGTTATCTAGTCATTAAAAATCAAGGAAAATTACTCCCCATGTCCCATAATATGTCTAAGCTAGCATGGAGGTAAGATTACAATAAACCATAGTTTATATGAACAAAAATCAAAGAAAAAGGGAAGAAATTACAGAACACGGTGCTGTAATCAAAATTACAGCACCGTAATATGCTGGAAACGTGATGAACAATTGCGTCACCCACTGTTACATTGATTTCTCACTTGATCAGACTCATTTCGATCTAAAACTTCTGGGGTATCCTCTCCTACTCTAGGCGAAGCTTCAGTGTAAAACTCGTGGCTTGAGGTGGTCTCTACGCCTCTCGGCATGAGGCCAAACCCTAAAGACGCCTCCTTCGATTACTCTCTGGATTGGTGATAAATATTCATTCTTCTACTTCGTGTGTCTTCTCCTGTTAGAGACGAGTCTGTAGCATCTTTCAGACCTAAATTTGGAGGTCTAGAACAAAAGATATGATCCGCGCAACATTCGGACCCGTAAAAATCATGTTTTTCAATGAAATGACGGTATTGTAATGAATATTACGGCAGTGCCATAATTTTAGCTCTGTGAAGTATTTGTCAAGATTATGTCCCGTAAAAATGTTTACGGCCATGCCATATTTGCTTATGTATGTTTCTGTACCAAAATACGACTCGTAAAAGAGCATTACGGTAGTGCCGTAATCTCTGAAATCTCTCAGGTGGAAAATCATCTAGCATTACGGCACCATAAAGATTGTTACAGCGGTGAAGTAATCTACTTTATGGTGCCGAAATCTGACAAAATTTTCTGGTCGAAATCTCCGCAAATTACGGCACCTCTCAGGGATTACGGCTGTACCGTAATTCAGTGGTGTAATTACGGTATCGTAAAATCCATTATGGGGGTGCCGTAATTTGCTCTGAAGCTCTGATTATTCTGAAATTTGACGTGTGATCTCCTCTTGATGTTGTGAATTCAATTATGCATCGGGTTTGCTCAAAATCGACTGAAAAACATGCCTTTTTGCCTGAAAATCATCAAAAACATAAAAGAGTGTGGATTCTGCAAATATTGATAAAAAAGGCATAAAAATAAGCAAAGTAGTAATAATATGACACAAAAAGATATACAGAATGACATGAAATTTACTATAAATTTCGTTGTCATCAAACATATAAGGCTCAAACTTTGCCTGTCCTCTAGTAAATAGATAGAATAAAGAACTCTACTATGAAAAATATGCCTTTTTAGGAAAAATAAATTTCTAAAATATAATCACTCATGAAATTTTCCATTAACTTTTTGCATAAAATTTCAGATAAATACATCATCCTATGAATTTAATCTTTAGGATTCATAGCTTTGATCAAATAAAACTTAGCAACTCGCATAATAAACAGAATCTCAGTCTCATGATTTCACCTAATTTTCAGTTTAAATCTACCATACCTTTGTTTACAAGAATAAAGTCTCCAAGATCTTTTTCCACATAGAATTTCTCTTTTCTTTCCCCTCTCTCTTTTTTTTTATTTTTATTTTTGCATATACCCACATAGATACATACTTTTTATTTTAAACTTCAACTCTTGTCTTAGGTACCACTGTCAATTTTACACAGTGCCAAGTAGATGAGTCATTTTCTTTTTCTCTCTCTCTCTTTTTTATAGACTTCAACCCATGTCTTAGGTACCACTATCAATTTTACACAGTGTCAAGTAGGGGAGTCTCTTACTATTTTTGGATCTTGGATTCTTTCTTCCCAACAAATAATAAAATAGACTAAACATCAACTAGGTTAATTAATTGACATCAATTCAAAAATTACAATCATATGCTCATTTTATTCAAGTAAGATGCTTTACCCTTAGATTGCATTCATCAAACAACATACCTACCCCAAAACCTTATGCATCAATCAATGAAGAATTTCAACAAGTAGATATATATTGAAGAAATAAATTCAGCATAATAGGTATATCTCTATTCATAGGCATGCATGCATGAACATTCATCATCACAGAAAAATCTACCCATCTCTCATCACATGGATTCATGTCATAAAATTTTTAAACATCAAAATATGTCAAAATCAATGCAAGAGGTGTGAAGCATGAAACTCAAACAATCATAGTCAAAAGTGTGACATGATAGACTCAAGCAATTTCATAGAATAGAAATCTCAATGAGTGATATATCAAAAGCTAATCAAAGATGCAAACCATAATCATGAGTAAAAGAGAGTGCAAATGATACTCACAAAACTATATAGCAAACTCTGACCAAGATACATAAGGCTCAGACCAAAAATAGTGACGGGGCAGATGCTGCAAGGTCCAAAGATGTGCCTTTTGAAATTTTACCTGCAAATTTAAGGTACATAAGACTCAGTTTGAAAATAGTCTCAAAAAATTATAATGATAAAAATAATTTTCTCAAGAGTGTATCAAAGATGTCACCGGAGGTCTGAGGAGGATGACGGTAGAAATAGTCGAGCAGGCAAGAAGCAGAGGGTGAATAGAGGCTAGCTGAAAAGCTGCTATCAATGATGGTGATGGTGCCGATAGTAGAGTGAGTAATCTCTAGTGGCCTGCTAGAGAATACAGCCCTAGAGGTGAGATCGTCGACCAGTGGGTGCCAGAAATAAAGCTGCATAGATAAAAAAAAACAGTCACTAATGAAGAGTCTGCTGCATAGATAAATCAGTTCAATGGAAATAGAGGTAGTAGAAGAAGTAAGAGTTGTTGATGGTATAATCCAGTGTCGACGGCTGGAAACAGTGATGTCAGAGGCAGAAGCAGTGGTAGCTAGAGGTGGAAGACAGTTGCTCTTGAAGATTAATGGTTCTGGAGGCAAAAGAAGCTATAACAGGTAGAAAACAAACAGTGCAGCCAGTGAATTTTTTAAGAAAAGTAGCCATACCCAAAAAATAAGATTTAATGACCTAAACGAAAAATGGACAAAACCATGTCATAGAATAAAACTCGTTCTTTTCAGACGTATAAAAATCAAAGGATCAAAATCTTTCAGGAATTTAGGGCATCAGCAGAAAGAAGGCTACTCATATTACAAAACTACAAAAACTGCACAAAAGTTAATCAAATTCGAAAAGTTGCCATGTATCCTAGAATGATCAGAAAATATTTTCATGAAAATAACTCATCCACGAGATAGAATGTAACATGTTCTTCCAAATTCAAGTGAAAAATCACGGTTTCAAGTCACCAAAGCACCTTAAAAACTCGCAGCAAAAGTGCTAATCAGATTAGTCAGAAGAAAACTACTATATAATTTAATCAGAATCGAAAAGATGCTATGTGTTTTAAAATGATCCATGGACTTTAAAATTCAGAAAAAATATCCAGATGATAGATAAAGATGAGTACTTCGTGATGGTGCCAAAGATCAAAATTTTTCCCTACCCAGTTTCTTAAAATTGCAGCGAGAAAACACCTAGTTAGATAAGCAAACTGCAGATTTAGAATTACAGGTGTAAAGTTCTTTACGGCAGTGCCGTAATGTATACAAAACTCTCGGTCAGAAAACGTCCCAAATTACGGTACCGTAAAAACTAATACGGTACTGCCATACTAGACTAAAACTCTCGGGATGAACTCAGATGATGATTACGGCACCATAAAGCAGATTACGACAGTGCCGTATTTTGCGCAAAATTTTATTTTCCTCTAAAAAGAGAAGAAAAAATTAATTCTAAAAATAAACTAAAATAAAAGAAACTAAACTAAGGTAAGAGTGTTTGGGTTGCCTCCCAAGAAACGCTAATTTTAGGTCCATAGCTTGACCAAAAATCAAATCTCATGGTGAAACAGGTGAATCAGTACCAAATTAAAGAGCAAACTATTTTCTGCATTTCTTTTGTCCAAAAAGTTTAGCGACTAATCCAAAAATCCAGAATTGCATATAAATCACAATCAACATGGCTTTCTCAAATATGTAGAAATCAAAATCAAAATTTTCAATGATCTTCCTATGTTTGTCAGTAAGCAAAATCATAAGTCATTTCTTCAAATTTTTAACTTCAATTGCCATAGGACTTTCATCAAAATATTTAAGCATTGGATCATCAAAATAATGTCTATGTCTTGAATTAAGTTCCTCAATAAAGCATTAATTCTCAAATATATCAGAAGAGTGAATATCAGATATGGGCAAAACACCATCATGAGGTTCATCAATATTTGTAATTTTCAAATCATCTTCAAGTTCCTCATGCTCACAATCAAATAGTTCATCAATTTCAAAATTTTCAACAAAAGTAGAATAAGATTTTTCTAAATTAGTCCCCTCATATCCTTCATCAGAATTAACCAAAAATGACATATTATCAAAAGAATCAATATCATGAAAAGAGGGTTTTTCAAAATCAATTTCCTCAAATTTTTCTACAAACAAGTTATTGGAAGAATCAATTTTACAATCATCAAAATTAGAGTGAGATTCATTAATATTCACATATGGCTCAATCTCAAAACAGTCATAATCAGACGGGGAATTTTCTAAATCAAATTCTTCAATTTCCAAATCAAACTCAAATTAACAATCTTGTTGTGCTATCTGGGTTTCTAACATTTCAGTATTAGCACATATATCATCTAGCCTATGTTTATGGGTCTCATGTGCCTCCTCACTTTGTTTCATGAACTTTTCAAACATCAACTCTAAGTTAGATTTTTCAGTGTCCTTAAAGTATGGTTCAGAAACATGATTTGAGCAATCATTAGAAAAAGAAGTTTGATGATTTTCCCATCTAGAATACAGTTGATAAGATTCTTTCCATGATAAATTGGGATTTAAAAATTGACAATCAGAGGTATAATGATCAAAATATCCACAAATATCACATCTACTAGAAGAAAGAGAGTGCATATAAGAGTTCAACGTATCTTGGAGTGTGCTCAATGAATTATTTTCATACTTCTCTTGTGGCATGTATATCTCACCTCTTGCCCATGAGTTGTGATTAAAAGACATATCTTCAAATCAATGCTTTTCTACACAACTAAAAAAAAAGTTTGTTATCTCAAAATTCACAGGAAATAAAATATATCAAGATCTAAGAGTCCTGTGCATAGACAATTAGAATAGATACAAAAAGATTATCCAACACCAATCAATCAAAATTTTTTTAGATTATATAAAAAAATAGAAAAAGATAAAACACAAGCAAATTCATAAATTTTAGAAATCACAATTCTGTCACAACTTGTGAAAATCCAAAACCTGCAAAAAAAAAAAGTTAAATCTAAAACAAATAAAACTTAGTCTAGCAATACTAACAACTATTTTGATATTAAGAACAGAGACTTTGCCTGATTTTACCGCACCACCGTAAAGGATTACACGGTACCGTATTTTTCGGACGATTTCGAACAGAGAGTTCAACTGATTTTATGGCACTACCATAAACTAGATTACGGTGTTGTATTCCCCAGACGACATCAGAGCAGAAGACTCGACCGATTTTACGGCAGTGCCGTGAACTATTACACTATCGTAATTCTTGTTTTGAACACAACGCCTAGGTCAATTTCCATGCCTGATTCTTGCGGATGATCCAGGGCTTTATATTTGATGCCATAAGAAGCAACAGGAGAGTTTAGGGGGGGGGGGAGGATCATGCACAGATGGAAAGCCCCAATTTTGATCCACTGTCGAGGGAGAAATCGTCATCCACGCCGCCTCAGATAAATACATCACAAGCATACAAAGGGCTTGACTATGACCAGAACATGATGCACAATCAAGATATCTATCTCATGCTTTTATATATGCTCATGAAAACATAAAACTTCAGTTTTAGTTTCTTGGAAAATGTGTCTTTTAACCTCAACGTCTCTTCATAAATCTAGGATTTTTCGTTTCTCTTGGGAGTCTACAAGTGACACATGCATGCTCCAAGCACGTTTGCCGTCTACCCTTGCAATCCTTAACCTGCCATGATTAGGACAATCACCATGCCCCATAATTGTGATAAGTCTCACACAGTACGTCTATCCTATATGTGTGGGGAGAAATTAAATCTCTCACATATTGGTCTATCCCACCATGTGAAGAAAGTGAAAAACCAAAGACATTGAATAGATGGAGGAACGAAAAATTTACAATTTTTCCTACTAAGAAAAACACATGCGCATATGCAAAGTTTAAAAAAATTTAGATGGCATGTGAGCATACAATCAAAGCATAAAACACCATTCAAGTCTTGCAAGTCACTATGATACCACTGTTGGGAAACCCCGGAGATTTAAAAATTTTAAAGACATGCACAACAGAAGCAATCTTCGAAACAGGCTGGTCCCAAAAACCCAGAAGTGTTAGGGAATACCAGGTGTAATTTAAAATTTTGCAGTCCCAGGATGTAGCAGAAGAATTATTACACCCGAAACATATTCCGGTCCCAAGGATCCACGCGAGAGAGAAGACACAAGGATGTGTTAGAGATGTACCTCTTTTGCTTGTCTAGTTGCTGAAGCCATGTTGAAGGCGCCCATGTGTTCACCCTCTACAAGTATCCAGACGTCGACCATCTCAATGTTGCTCCCTTCCACGCTCAGTGCTAGCCTCGGGAAGAGAATCAAGCCTTATCACTCTCTTCAAAACTTGCGCCACCTCCAAGGTAGAAGCGCCAAGAAGAGATGAGGAAGAGGATGATGCGCCAAGTACTTCCTTCTTCTTCTTTGCTTGCGCCACCTTCAAGCAAGATGCGCCTATGGCCAAGGAATGGAGAGGGCTTGTGGCAAGGAGATGCCACCAAGCACTAAGAGTCCTTGCGCCAAGAAGAGATAGAGAAGAAGAAGAACTTTCGGTTCCAAGGAAGAAGGAGATTGCGTTCCTTGATGAAGAAGGAGAGCTCCAAGCTCTCAAGTTGTCGCCACCCTAAGCTTCCAATTCTCACCAAGAGATGTCGCCACCAAGCCCTTCTCTAATTTATGCCAAGAGGTGAAGAAGAAGAAGGCTTGCGGCTTCAAGGAGGAAGAAGGGTTGCGCCACCTTCAAGTTGTCGCCCTTTGCCCTTGCTCACGCCTCTCTGTGTGAATTCATGCCTCCAAGGAGTTAACCCCTTAGAGGGGGTGGCTAGGGTCTTATTTATAAGGGCAAGAGGTGGTTTATGGAGGGCCAAGATCATGCCATGTGGGCGGCTAGGATGAAGGGGGTTTGTGGCAAGGAAAGTCTCCAAGACTTTTCCACAAACCTCATTCAACCTATCCTTATTTGCCCAATAGCCATATCAGCCCAAGAGATGCCTTAAAGGCATGCATTCCATCCTAGGAAGAAGGGCTAGGTGCCCTTTACTTCCATAATGAAGCAAAGGCGCCTCCCTCACCCCATTATGCCCCTAGGCGCCAATAGGGTGAGATTTCTCCCCATTATGCCCTTTTACCCTCTAATCTCTTCATGACAACTTATTATTGGGCCTCATTGGATAATGAGTTAGCCCAAACTTCATTTCATGGGTTGATTAAGCCATTGGATCTAATTCAATGCAACCCTAATCCAAATGTGACCAATTAAGGTAAATTTCGGGTCAACCTGCTAAAATTAAAGTTTGGCTCAAATAACTTTCTTCCAACTCATCAGGCCCATTGGCGTTGATGAAATCTTCCAAATGGATCCAAGTTATCCAATAACTTAATCATAAGGCTTATGATTAAAGCAACGTCAAGAGTCTATTGCGTGTGACCCCATAGGATCCTAATGACGATGGCAACGATGTTTGGACATGGTTGGGCATTGCTTAAATGTACTTTGATAGAATTATTATTCTCTTGAAAGGCATGGTCGTTATTATGCAGACTTCTCTACCTGCGTTGATGTATTGAGTTGCATAAATAATGTCCCAGGAGTTTGGTTTATTATTTTGTCCATAGCATGCCTGTGATGTTTTTCCTTTTCTGCCATAACCATAGGAAAAATGCATGCTAGAAAAGAATAAAATAAACATGCAAAAACTCTCATTGAAATATCAAGTCAATAGCCTTCTAACGCGTAGCCCTCATCAAACTATCGATCGGTGGTGTTGTGAACTGTTTCCCACCCTCGTGGGACACACCCACTTATCTTTAGGAGGTGTGTGGTGCCAATGGTTTCCCCAGTCCATTTTAATCAGGCGCGCCTTCGCAAGGAAACTCGTTGATCCTGGGTATAACGGTTAGGATCTGACTTGACTAGTTTTTTTATATGTCACTGACATGATGAATCACTAGAGGCAACTGTTGAGAGGATAGGGTTCTATGCTATATCCAGCCCTCGTTGGACACAGGGCGCCTAGTCTGTCTTAACTAAGAGGAATTGTGCATGGCACAATTGGCTGGCATGCCTACCTGAAGAAGCATGAGATCACTCTGTGCATCCCAACTCACCCTCGTGAGTCGCGGAGACCTCATGTGAAATTAGGATCCTACTCACCTCTTTCCATGTTGAGTTTGAGAGTTCTCAACTTGTTTTTGGAAGTAGTGGGAGCATAGCATTTAATTTAAAGTCCTTGTTAAATGCTTTGTCATAGTACTTATTTACTTATTTGCTTCTTGTAGATGGCATCTCCTGATCTAAGATTGAAACTTTATAAAACCAAACTGGATGGGACAAATTGGACAAAGTGGTTCAAGATTTTGTCCAAGATACTAGAACAGGAGAATAAGGTGCATCTTCTTGAAAGACCTCCATCCCAGCCCAGTATGTATTTCACTACTGAGTGGGAGTGGAATGTCTATCTTGAACATTGTGAAGATAACGAATAGTACACTGCTCTTGTCTTAGAGTGCATGACCCTAGAGGTCAAAGTTGAGTGTGATGAGATGGGGATTTATGATCTTATCATACATCTCAAAGGTCTCTTCACACCATGCTCTATTGATAAAGATCAGGAGAGTTCTATTGGATCTTCAGAATGTATGCCTAAATCTGAGAATGACCATGGTTCTGTATCTTCGAAGCTAATACTTCGGAAGACTGGGAATGCATGGTTATTTCGAAGAGGATTAATGGCCAAGAAGAGCATGGCAAAGAAGAAGGGATGTAATCCATCCGCTTCAGGTATTGTGTTACTGAGGTCTTTTGTCTACTTCTTATTCATGGGTATTGAGTACCGCATGTGAAGCTTACATATGTTTTTCATGTGCAGGAGCTCAAAAGAAGTAGGACCATGAGGCTTGGTGGGATCGACTCTCGGGTCAGGGACGGAGCATTGGATGCTGCTGTTGATATCATCTCACTGCCTTGA
>JANTFE010015994.1:0-15447 GCA_027562315.1 Costus pulverulentus | reverse complement strand
AAGAGAGTGATAAGGCTTGATTCTCTTCCCGAGGCTAGCACCGAGCGTGGAAGGGAGCAACGTTGAGATGGTCGACGCGTGGATACTTGTAGAGGGCGAACACATGGGACTGCAGGGCATATACACCAACAAGAAGATCAGTTCATACGAGGGAATCGACATGGTGAGTAAGAGATGATACCTTGAAGCAAAGCAAATGATGCGATGTAGGCGCCCAAATGTTCGTCCTCTGTAGTCTCGCACACAGCTGACGCTCGAGTTCTCTTCTTCCATGCCCAGTGCTAGCCTCGGGAAGAAGATCCATGCCTTTGGGAGAATTCCTCAAGAGCTTGCGCCACCCTTTGGTAGAGAAAGCGTCGAGAGGAACAAGATGATGGAAAGGATCTGCCAAGGTCCAACCTTGTAGTCGCCCAGGAGAGAGGAGAGAAGAGAGAAGATGCCTAGATGAAGGAAATCCTTCCAAAGGATTCAACTAGCATAGCATAGGCGCAAACTCCCCTCAACCCATCCTTTTATAGAAATCGTGGTAACCTTTCGCATTCTGAATTAAATCCAGAATTAATGTTAGAATTAAATTCATAATTAAATATAGAATTAAACTCTGAATTAAAGTCTCATAATGGCCCATTAAAACCTTTAATTAAAGTTTCATAATAGCCATTAATGCAAAATTTAGATTTAAATTCAAAATTAAATTCAGATTTAAACTCATCATTAATCTCAGAATTAATTACAAAATTAAATTCAAAATTAAATAGAGAATTTAACTCCCATAATTAAATACATAATTTAATTTACCATGATGTCTATCGGGCCAGACAACTTATTGTCATGACCCATTAGGCCTCTTGACCAACTGGAGCTCATGGCCCATTGGGCCATATGCCCCATTGGGCCATTCGCACATTTGGGCCCACCTGCCCTATTGGGCTTCAATGCCCATTGGTCCATGGTAGACTTTATTTGGCCCACTTGGCCTATTAGGCCTATTAGGCCTATTTGACCTATTTGGCCTATTGGGTCCATTTCACCCATCTGGCCCAAAAATGAACTTAGCTCCAATAAGTCTCTTCCATCTCATATGGCACAATGGCGCTAATAAATTCGCCAGAGAGATCCGAGTTATCTGATAACTCGATCATTAGGCTGCTTGATCAATACGATAACCCGAGTTTCAAGTTGTGCGACCCTGTAGGTTACTGTGATGTTGGCAATGATGAACTCAGGTCATCACAAGTAGTGAGTGGCACCTAGTAGTGTATCGCTACAAGCCAAGTCTTCAGAATGGATATCAACATCGACATCCCCATCATCACAATAAGATACCGATGCATTATATTCTCTTTGCTAAACTGATATCCGATTGGACAAAGTGTGTCACCACTCTGTTTTCAGCCAATCTCATGGTCATGTCTAAATCAGGCTTTCACATGGGTATGGCCACACACTTTCAGTCATGCAAACATAGGGGGGCCCCGTGGATATCAAGCTTCCAGCAGGAAGGGGCAAATCCTATGTCTATCCATTGATCTTCTCATATGGGTCGTGACATACCCAATGACAACCGTTATGACCTCCCAACTACGGCTAGGTGTTAGGTTGTATCAAAGCATGTCCCTAATCATATAGAAGAGTCAATGACCTCAAGTCAAAGGATCAATGCATCTCCTGTCACTTGTGGGCTTAACTCATGACACTAAGTTATAGCCACACAGTGGGTCAGTCCAGTATATCCACCACTGATATACCCATATGCCTGTGTTAGCACCTCATGCCTAACCAGCCCATATACTAGTCTCACATGTACCAAAGCTGTCCCTTATCCACTCAGGTACTCGACTGGGGACACATCATTTGAGCACATATACAATCTGTCTCTAGGGACATTATTATGCACGTACATAATCACATATGTAAACATAGCATAATAACGACAATGCCAGAATGATATAAAATATCAATATCAAGTAGTACAATATAGACCAACAACGGGTCTAAGGGCATAAATACCAACATGTATGGCCATACCTGTTGGTGTATATGCCCTTAGGACTAGATGTTGGTCTATTCTATGTACTATTTAATATTGATATTTTATATATATCATTCTGACATTGTCATTATTATGTTTTGTTTACATCTGTGATTGTGTACTTACATAATAATATCCCTGGAGACAGATTATGTCTATGCTCGAACTCTATCCTGAGTTGATATAGGGATAGCTGATGACACTGAAATTTATAGTAAATTTCATACCATTTCATATATCTTTTTGTGTCAAATTCATGAACCTTTGCTTATTTTTATGTCTTTTTTATCAATTACTGTGGAATCTGCACTCTTTTTAGTTTTTGATGATTTTTAGGCAAAAAGGCATGATTTTCAGGCATTTTCAAGCAACCAAATGCAAGAATGAATTCCCACCACCAAGAGGAGATAACATGTCAAATTTCATGAAGATTGGAGCTTCAGACCAAATTACGGCAAAGCCGTAATCTATATTACGGTACCGTAATTTCACCAGCTACTGTAATATCAGAGCACTGCCGTAATTTGGGAATTTTTCATCCAGAAAGTTTTTAGAAAATTATGGAACTACCATAAATAATTTCACGGGCCATAATTTCAATCTACTTTTCACCCAAAATATTTCTAGAGTTCACGGGAGGGCTGTAATCATTTCCATGGTGCCGTATTTTGGTGCATTTTCTGACCCGAGAGAGTTGGGGAAAATACAGTACTGCCGTAAGTCATTTTACGAAACCGTAATTCGGGTTGAATCCTATACAGAAAAACTTGAAGAAATTACGGCAGTGCTGTAATGAAAACCACGGCCGTAATTCTATTCTGAACACACGATTTTCAAGGACTTTTTGAAGCCAATTTTTGCGCGATCAATTGCGGACGATCCAGGGCATAATTGGAAGATCCGTAAGAAGGAAAAGGGGAGCTTTTGAGGAGATGAAGGGGGAGACACCAAAATCCCTAATTTTCATCCACCGACGAGGGAGAAATCGAATTTCACGTCGCCGCATTAGGTTTCGCCGCCGGGAAGTGTACAGCGGATCTCAAGCTATGAAATTTGAGGGGAAGCTTCGCCTGGAGGAGGAGAACATAGCCCAGAAGTTCCATCAAGGCCGCAAGCACTCTCCTCCACCTTCCATTGGCGCAAGTGAAGCAAGGCTTGGCGGCACCCTTCTCTTCTTCTTCCTCATGGTGCATTCTCTTCCTTGTGGGTGGCACAAGAGATGTTCAAAGACTCTCCCTTGGCTTGGATCTTCTTCCCAAGTCTAGCACCGGGTGTGGAAGAAGAAAACTCAAGCATCAGTTGTATGCGAGACTACAGAGGGCGAACACTTGGGCGCCTGCATCAACATCTCTATTAATCGCTTTAAGGTATTATCTCTTACTCACCGTGTCGATCCCCTCGTAAGCATCGATCATCTAGGTTTTTGGGACTGGCCTGTTTCGGGGATTTGCTTCCGCATGTATCTCTGATGTATGTAAAACTTTTAAAATCCCCGAGGTTTCCCAATAATAACCAAGTGAAAACCTGATTTTCTCAAGACCATAAGATTGGGTGAAAAGAAGTGGTGACACACTTGTCCAATCGGATATCAGTCTAATAAAGAGACTATAATGTATCAGTACCATATTGCGATGATGGGGATGCGGCTGTTGATATCTATTCCGATGACTTGGGTAGCAGCGATGAATTGCTAGGTGCCACTCACTGCTTGTGATGACCTTTGTTCATCACTACCAACATTAGAGGAGCTTACAGGGTCACACACCTTGATACTCGAGTTCTCGTATTGATCGAGAAGCCTTTTGATCAAGTTATTATATAACTCAGATATATTTGGGAGATTTCATCATCACCAATGGGCCTAATGAGATGGAAGAGACTTATTAGATCCAAACTTCATTTTTAGTAGGTTGACCCAAAATTGACCATAGTTAGTCACATTTGAATTAGGGTTGCATTGGATAGGATCCAATGGCTTAATCAACCTTTGTAATAAAGTTTGGGCTAGCTCATTACCCAATGAGGCCCAATAATAAGTTGTCATGAAGAGATAAGAGGACATAAAGGTATAATAGAGAGAAAACTCACCCCATTGGTACTAAGGGCACTATAGGGAGGAGTTGGTGCATGGTTCTTCATTAGGAAGCAATTGGCTTCTCCCCTTTCATCTTTGGATGGAAACCTTGCCTCTAAGGCATGGCTTGGGGCACATATGGCTTGTAGGACTTATTTGGTAAGTGGGAAGTGCATATGATTGATGGGAAGATGATTATGGAAAAGACTTGGAGTTTTTCCTTACATCAAACCCTAATTGCAATCCTCCTTACCCTAGCCGCTTCTCTCATTGTATTTGCACCTATATGACTTGTCTTGCCACCCCTTGTCTTATACATAGAACATATGTGAGAGCATCCTTGGAGTTGGTGTGAGCAAGCAAAGGCAAGTGCAAGGTCTTCTATTGGCGCATCTCTTCCTCTCCTAGCCGCAACTTCCTCTTCCCTTCTTTCTCTTGGTGCAACTAGTTGGAAGGCTTGGTGGCTTTATCTCCCTCCTTCTTCTCCTTGACGCTTCTTCCCTTGAAGGTGGTGCAAGCATAGAAGAAAGACACTCAAGGCTTGAATCTTCTTCCCGATGCTAGCACCGGGCGTGGAGGAAGAGGACTCGAGGATCCATTGTGTGTGAGACTATAGAGGGTGTACACTTAGGCACCTACCTCGACATCACTTCGCATCTTGCTCTTAGGTACTTTCTCCTCTCTTTGTGTTAACCCCCTCGCAAGCTTGGGTTTTTGGGATCGGCCTGTTTCGGGGATTCACTTCCGCTAAACATGTAATTAAAATTTTAAAATCCCTGGGGTTTCCCAACAATAGACCCATATGTGGAAGAAATAATTTCTCCTCTCATGGTGGGATAGACCCATCATGAGAGACTTGTTGAGATTATCGGGGCATGGACTGGGTGATTGCCCTAATCTTAGTAAGTTAAGGATTGCAAGGAGGGCAACGGGTATGCCTCTTGTAGATTCTAGAGAGAAACAAAGAACCAAGGATTTGTGATAAGAGGTGAAGGAAGAGAGACATGTTTAAATGAAAAACTAAAATTTCAGATTTTGTGTTTTTCATGAGCATATAGAATTGCATGAGATAGTGCCTTGGTTGTGCATAATGTTGTCGTCAAATGTCAATCTTCTAGCATGCCTGTGATGTATGCTTATGAGGCCTGCATGCCGCCATTTTCCTTTTGTTTTGTAAATTACAAGAAGTAGATTAGGGGCGCATATTGCTTGAACCCTTGGCGCATGGTTGAAGCTTGCGCACCTTGCTTGGTGGCGCATCCTTGCATAGAGTGCAAAATAAGTTTGGCCGAGCCTTAGGGCTTGTGAGCTATCCTTCTTGTGGCTTGCAAGGTGGCGCATCTTGCTTGGAGGAGGTACCATGGCATTGGCCGAACCTTTAGGGGTGCTTCTAGGGTTTCCCTAGAGGTATCTCTAGGGTTTGAGAGCTATTCCGTGGTGAGGAGGACCTTAGAGCCGACCTTGAAGATCAAGCTAGAGGGCCGGTAGGTTAGGTCTTCTTGGAGCTTGTAGGTCAAGCATTGAACCCACCTTTGGCAAGTGTTGGTTCAATGTGTTGATTAGGCTATGACCACATTATCTTTTACTTCTTTCCTTATCTACTAAGGCATGCCTGTGATGTTTTATCTTCTTGTTATTACTATAGGATTGCATGCTTGTGATGACACCTAAATTTATAATAAATTTCATGCCATTTTATATATCTTTTCGTGTCAAATTCATACCACTTTGCTTATTTTTATGCTTTTTTTGTCAAATATTGCGGAATGTATACCTTTTCTTATTTTTCATGATTTTTAGGTAAAAAGTATCATATTTTGATAGATTTCGAAGGATTTGAGCACACCAATGGATTTCAGACGTCAAAACAAAGCTATGCATCAAATTTCAAGTCAAAACGAGCATTCTAGCAAAAATACGGCACTACCGTATTTTTCAGACAAACTACCACGGTGCCGTAATTTCAGACGACTTTAATCAGAGATTTTGGGCAAAAATATGGCACTACCGTATTATTGGGAACAACTATCATGGTACCGTATTTTTGGAGGATTTCAAATAGAAAGTTTGTGAATTTTTGGCGAAAATACGGCACTACCGTATTTTTAATACGATACTGTATTTTAAGCCCAGTTTTGCGAGTTTTTCGGGTCCAAATCTTGCGCGGACCATAACTTTTGATCCAGAAATCTAATTTGAGATCCGAAAGTTGCTATAAACTTGTCTTTAAGAGGAGAAGACACACAAAGGGAAAAGGGGAATGTTTATTAAGAATTGAGGGAGCAATCGATAGAGAGGTCTTTAGGATTTGGCCTCGCGCCGAGAGGCATAGAGACCACCTTAGGCCGCGATGTTTACACCGAAGCTTCACCTGGAGTAGGAGAGCACACACCAGAAGTTTCAGAGCATTTGAAGTCCGATCGGAGGAGAAATCAACAAAACAGCAGTGATAATGCTGTTCAAAGGCAATTACGGTGCTGTAATTTCATTATATCACCTTTCTTGTTACTTTTATTCCCTTTTTCGATTTCTAATCCTATGAAATTATGGTTTATTGTAATCATTTCTCCATGCTAGCTTAGATCTTTTTATGGGACATGGGGTGTAATCCCCTTGGTTTGTTAATGACTAGAAAACATTAACTTTTGTCATGATAATTTTATTATGATAATTTTACTTTTGTGATTGTTTGTTCTTTGATTCTCCTTAGTTTTATAAATATCAGCATGTTTTAGAATTTTGCGAAATAGACTGAGAGGATGATTGTGAAATTCGGAACCCTAGAAGTCATTGAGTTTGGAACTTATCGTAAGAGATTGGGTTTGTTCTTTGAACTCTGGTTTTTAGTGATTTTATTGCCATGTTGATTTTCTGATTCTTTGGATTGAGTTATTGTGTTAAACGTAGAGATCTTGTGCGAGAGTGAGGATCGAAATGTTGGATAACTTTAAGTAGAACTTGTGATGAGTTTCAGGATGCATGATAGTGATCCTTGACTTTCCACATGAGATTTTTGACTTAGAATTCAGATGCACTAGAGTGATCCTTGAGTTATTTGTTCAATGATTTACTTATTTTCAGCATTGGATAGATCTTGCGCGAGAGTGAGGATTGGTCCTTTGTTTGATTGTCTGCGCGAGAGCAAGATGATCCTTTTATGAAATAAATTAAATCTTTATCGTAATGAAATTTAATTGACAACATTTATTTCCTTCTAGTCATTGGAATTAAGGTGTATGGACCACTAGTCCCAGTTTCTCTCTGATATACTTTTTCGCGTTCTTTTCGATCGATTATTTAACACTATTCGATTTGCTTAGCTAGTGAGAAAACATCTATTTGGTACTTAACACGTAGGTCTCTATGGTTCGATATCTATTTTGTTACTTCGAAGTATCCATGCACTTGCGAACTACAACAGCTTGTAATGTTAGACAAAAGATAAAACTTAGAGGTTGAGACCTCAAAAACCCTCAAATAAAATTATCAATTCTGGATAGCCTTCTAACATGTAGCCCTCATCAAGCTAATGATTAGTGGTGTTGTGCACTGTTTCCCACCCTCGTGGGACACATCCACTTATCTTTAGAAGGTGCATGGTGACAATAGTTTCCCTAGTACAGTTTTAACCTGGATGTGCCTTCACAAGGAAACTCGTTGGCCCTAAGCATAATAGTTAGGAATTGACTTGACTAGTTTTTCACATGTGGTGGCCACATGATGGAACTCTAGAGGCATCGTTGAGAGGTTAGGGTTTCATACTGTATCCAGCCCTCACTAGACATGAAATGTCTAGACTATCTCAATAAGGGAAATTGCCAAGTGCCATCGGCTGGTGTCCCCACCTTAAGAAGCATGGGTCACTTTGTGCATCTCATGTCACCCTTGTGGGACGCGAAGCCTCATGTGGAATAAGGATCCCATCTCACTAGGAAATCTCGGATTTCCTTATTGACTTTGTGGGTTGTCAATTCGATTAAAATAGTGGAAGCCATGATCATTTAATACAAGTCTAAATTAAATGATTCGAAGTAGTACTAATATGCATTTCTTGGTTGCTGTAAATTAAATGGCAACGAACAATAGCAGATTATCACTACGATCCTTTTTTGAGAAGGATAAGTTGGTTGGATCCAACTTCATAGACTGGCATAGGAACTTGAGGATAGCCCTCAAGCTCGAGAAGAGGCTGTATAACCTTGAGTTGCCTCTTCCCACGCCTTCTATACCTAATGCCCTAGTGGCAGATAGGGATGCTTTTAGAAAGCATCAGGATGACTATTTGGAAGTTGCATGTCTCATACAAGCCACTATGGCACCTGAACTTCAGGTGCAATATGAGGAACAGAACGCTTTTCAGATGATAACTCATTTGAAACAGATGTTCGAAGGTCAGGCTAGAACTGAGAGATATGATATTGCCAAAGTAGTTTTTCGGCGCAAGTTATCTGAGAGTGCACCAGTGGGACCCCTTGTACTCAAGATCATCAGGTATGTGGATCATCTCATGAGACTAGGACACACTATAGATAACGAGCTGGTCACGGATCTTATTCTGTAGTCTCTGCCCACTAGCTTCAGCAGTTTATAATAAATTTTAACATGAACCGGATTGAGTGCACGAGGGAGGAACTTTTAATATGCTCTAGGCGACCGAGTGATAAATGGTTAAGACCAAACCCAATTATGTTCTTTTGGTCCTTGTGACCAAAAAGATGAAGAAGATGGGTAAGGCACATACCATGGGCAGTACCAAGGGTCCAACCAAAGCAATGAAAAAGAAGGTCAAGAAGACAAAGAAACAGAGGTGCTTCCACTGTGGCGAGCAAGGTCATTGGAGGAGGGACTACATGCAACTTCAGAAAGAGGAGAAGAAAGGCAAGTCATTATCTTCTAGCTTAGGTATTTATGTTACCGAAGTCAACCTTTCTACTTCTATGTCATGGGTATTGGATACTACATGCAGAGCTCGTATTTGTACAATTATGCAGGGGCTCAAGAAAAGTAGATCGGTGTGACCTAGAGAGATTGACCTATGAGTTAGAAATGAGGCATAGGTTGCTGCTGTTGTTGTAGGAATTTTGACACTCTCCCTGCCTTCTGGACGTCAGTTAGAGTTAGTTTATTGCTATTATGTCTTCGCTTACCAAAAACAACATATCCATTCCTTGCTGGCAAAGAAAGGAATTAAATTTGAAATAAAGGAAAACTCTTGCTCTTTTTCATTTACGAATATGTTTTATGAGAAGGGTACTTTATGTAATGGATTAGATGTCTTGGACATGGATAGCTCTATTTGTAACGTAAATAATAAAAGGATCAAACTGAGTGGTTCAGTTGGTGCATTCCTTTGGCATTGTCGATTAGCCCATATAAACAAGAATCGTATTCAAGAACTCTGATGCGTCATATTAACACCACATTTTGCCTATATTTTAGATCATATTTTGGGTTTAATTGCATGATTTTGTGCTTATTTCGGTGCTTTTACTTCACTTGGCATAGAATCAACACTTTTCTTGGTTTTTATGAAAATGTAGGTAAAATCACCCAAAAATGATATAATACCCTGAAAATTAAAGGAAAAAGAAAAAAAATTGCCATTTGTACTTTTTTGTGGTTAATGGTATGTAATATGATATTTTTATTGTAGTGCTTCACCATATGGAAGAACTTGGGTACTAAGTGTTGAAAATGAAGAGGATTTGCGAAGTTAGGGGGAGAGTAAGAGGTGATGAAATATATTTGTGATATTAGGAGAAATTGAATTAAAAACACAAAAGGGCATAAGGGAAAATTGAGCTAAAAACAAAGGGCAAAAGGGTTAGCACCTTGCCACCTTATGGTACTTGAGTTTACCATATGCCTCCACCTCATCCCTTCAAGCATAAATAGATAAATATGAAAGCTAAATAAGGATTTTCACCCTTTTGGTCGTGCATAAGCTGAGAAAAAATGAACCCTAAGGAAAGGGAAGGAGAAAGGAAAGAAAAGGGGAGAAAAGAAGTGGAGAGTAAACTTCTTAGGCAAGTTCTTCTTCTTTCTTTGGTAATATTTTGCCTATTGCTTTAAATTTTTTAGAACTCATCTTTTCTTCCTTTGTGAATTCAAGTTGGCTCTGATTTCTATGATTTTTGGTAAATTCGACCTTTGGAAGAATGATCAATGTTATGTTAATAACTATGAATCCGTATGTAAAGTAAATCTGACCTTTTTTTCATTCAAATGCTCATAACCTTTGACTCTATTATCCAAATTGTATAAAATTAGATTCATTGTAAAGAAGAGTTAATTATCTTTCTTTTGGGTCAGCTATTGACTAGTTTAGAAGTGGTTATCGACCTTGTTTCCTCATCCCAATCTGATAAGTAAATTTTATAAGTTATGTTGTTCAGGTTATCATGTTTTGATCCTGGACACATATTGTCAAAATTTTTATATAATTAAATTACCATCCTCTAGGGGTGTGACAAATGAAGGATTTCACGAGTTTGAAGCCAAAGCATGATTCCCGAGGAGATCGCGAGCTTACATGGCTGTAATTCTGGGTCAGCCGTAATTTCGAGTTCGAGCGATGGGTGAAAAACGGTTAAGTGTTGGAATGCATAGAAACTTTCACGGGCGAAGCCGTAAGTCCATTACAGTCCATGAATATTTTTGTGACATAGAGCCTGTACACACAGAAAGAATCACAGCCGTGGCCGTGAACATGTAACGGACCATGAAAATGTCCGCCTGATGAGTTTTTCACTCGATTCTCCACCGATTCGAATAGAATTTGAACCAAACTTTGCAGAAACGTTCGCCAATTGGTTTCAAACCGATCTAACTACAAAAGATCAGATTTTTCAAGGAAAAAGGGGGCTTTGTGGATGAAGTTGATAGGCGGCGGCGACAAGGGAAAAATTTGATTTTCAGAGCATATTCCGGTGAGATTTCACATAAAATCGACGATTGATCGACTCTTTGTCATCTATAGATCGAGGAGAAGACGGTTTTATTGTTGTCTTAGTGATTTCTTTGCGAATTTTACAAGATTCTTACTTGTTCATCATAAACTCATGTTTTGCTTCAATAGAATGAGCGAGTTGATATTTGTTTCGGGATTATTGGGCATAGCCCACAGACATTCATGAATCGATCTATGTTTTATACTCTTTTCATATGAATTTATTAACATGATTTGACTGAAGTTGCATTTATTTCATAATATACCTTGGCGACATATAATTGCGTATTAGACATTGCGAGAAGGACCGAGAGGTGAATCGCAACGTCCGATCTATTTCAGTTGAACCTTCCAATCCAATCATGAGAGTAGGTTGGATTCGTCTGAAGGATTTAACAGATTTTCATAGAACTTAATGGGTTTAGTTAGGTTAACTATCACGAGAGTAGGGAGTTAACTTAATTAAACACCGTATTACACTCCGAGAGGAAGTGATATGTACATTAGTAAAAGTTCCTTTCATGATTTGTATTTTCTATTGATTAAGTAATCTTTAAATGATTCATACTTGTCAGTGTGGTGAACCCATAGCATCCCGAATCTTTTAGTATATGAAAACCCCTTTTACGCTGCCTTTGAATTGTTCATACTTAAAAGTTCAACACCACAACATATTTGGTTTGCTTAGATTCAAACAAGTCAAGAAGTCAGTACTTAACTACATAGTCCTCGTTGGGAACAATAATCTTTTTATTACTTTGATAATTCCGTGCACTTGCGGAAAGCTATCAAACTCCATGCAAATGGATTGTTAGATTCAACCTCCTTGGAGGAGATTGATACTTGTGAGCCTTGTTTATTAGGGAAGATGACAAAAGCGCATTTCACCAAGACAGATGAGAGGGCAGGAGGTTTATTAGATGTTATACACAGTGATGTATGTGGGCCATTATGTAAACAAGCCAGAGCAGGGTATAACTACTTCATCACATTTACTGATTACTTCAGTAGATATGGTTATGTCTATTTGATGAGACATAAATATGAATCCTTTGTGAAATTTAAGGAGTTCAGACGTGAAGTAGAGAACCAGTTTGGTAGATCTATCAAAACTCTTCGATCAGATCGTGGTGAAGAGTACCTGAATGGGGAGTTTTTTTTACTATCTTAGCGTGTGTGGGATCCTGTCCCAAATCACCCCTCCTCGAACACCTCAATGGAATGGTGTGTCTAAGATGAGAAATCAAAATTTGATGGACATGGTTCGATCTATGATGAGTCATGCAACTCTACCACCCTCGTTCTTGGGTCATGTACTTGAGACAGCTTGCCTCATACTGAATAACCTTCCATCTAGTGTCTCCATGTTTCCATATGAGGTATGGAGTGGGAGATTCCCGAACCTATCATTTATCAAAATCTGGGTATATGAGGCTTATGCCAAACGTTAGGATTCTCACAAGTTAGAACCCAGATTTGATAAATATGTATTTGTGGGGTATCCTAAAGAAAGTAAAGGATACTACTTCTATATCCCCCACCGAGAACAAAGTCTTTGTTGCTCAAGGTGCTATCTTTCCAGAGAAAGAATTTCTCATGAAAGAAGTTAGTGGGAGGAAGTTTGACATGGATGAGTTCCAAGTGTTACCACTAGACACTGAGATGGAACCTGAGCCACCTGCACCATTCGCTGAGCAACCAAAGGCTCAGACACAGGTCCTGCGTAGGTCTGGGAGGATTCGTCGTGCACCTGAGAGGTATGGGTCGCTACCGACCCAACACGATGGGATCTTCATCATTGAGAGTGAGCCCAAGATCTATGATGAGGCGGTTGTTGGACCAGACTCCAAGAGATGGCTTGAGGCAATGTAATCCGAGATGCATTCCATGTTGGCTAGCCAAGTCTGGGATTTGGTTGAGCTGCCTGATGGGGTAAAACCCATAGGCTGTAAATGGGTCTTCAAAAGGAAGACTGACATGGATGGCAGTATAGTTACCTATAAGGTTAGACTTGTGGCTAAAGGATTCTGACAAGTCCACGGGGTGGACTATGATGAAACCTTTTCGCCGGTTGCCATGATCAAATCCATTCCGATTCTGCTTGCTATAGCTGCATATCATGACTATGAGATATGATAGATAGATGTTAAGATAGCATTCCATAACGAGAAGCTGACAGAGGATGTGTATATGACACAGCTTGATGGCTTCATCCATCCTACAGAGGCCCATAAGGTCTGCAGGCTAAATAAATCCATTTATGGATTAAAGCAATTATGTTGAAGTTGGAATCTTCGGTTTGATGAGGCAGTAAGACATTACAACTTTATCATAAGTGAAGAGGACGCCTGTGTTGTCAAAGTCTAGTTGTCTATTTCTGGCTTAGGTAATTATGTTACCAAAGTCACATGGGTATGTCATACCGCATGATGAGACCAATACTTGCAAAAGTGTCTTGGTGCTCAACGGAAATAGAGCAATGCTAACGCAGAGAGATTGACCTACTAGTTAGAGCATCTATTGCTGCCATAGTTGTAGGAGACCTCACTCTCTTTGGGGTCAAGACTTTGTTAGAACTTCAATATCTTCATGTTCTATCTGTATGTGAAGTTCTATGAGTAATACCATATATGGATTAAATTAAGGGGTGTTGTACCTATCTTTGGCACTGTTGTTTAGACCTTGTAAAACAAGAACCTCATTCACTATCTCCATGCGAATGAATTTGTGGATTCAATCTCTTTTTAGGAGAATGAGTTGGATCTATCTCCTTTGAGAGTTAGACTCGCACGAGCCTTGTTTTCTAAGGAAAACAACAGCGATGCTCTTCACTTTTTAGAAGTGGAAGATCAGGAGACTTGTTGGTGTTGGTGAATATGCCCTTGGACCTGTTGTTGGTCTAGTTTGTACTACTTAACTTTGATATTTAATATATCATTCTGGCATTGTCGTTATTATGTTATGTTTACATCTGTGATTATGTATATGGATAATAATGTCCTTGGAAACAGATTGTATATGTGCTCAAACAGTGTGTCCCTAGTCGAGTACCTGAGTGGATAAGGGACAGCTCTGGGACATGTGAGATTGGTATAAGGGTTGGTTAGACACGGAGTACTAACGCAGGCATATGGGTATATCAGTGGTGGATATACTGGACTGACCCGCTATGAGGCTCTAACTTGGTGTCATGAGTTGAGCTCACAAGTGACAAGAGATGCATTGATCCCTTGACTTGAGGTCATTGACTCTTCTATATGGTTAGGGACATGCTTTGATACAACCTAACACCTCGCCGTAGCAGCCTAATGATCGAGTTATTGGATAACTCGGATCTCTTTGGGAGAATTCATCAGCGCCACTGTGCCTAATGAGATGGAAGGGACTTATTGGAGCTGACTTCATTTTGGGCCAAATGGGCCAAGTAGGCCAATTGGGTGAAATGAGGCCAAATGAAGTCTAACATGGAGTATGGACCAAAGGGCCTCCAAGCCCAATGGGGCGTGAAGCCTAGTTGGGGGTGTGAGGCCTAATGGGCCTTGAGGCCCAATGGGCCGTCAGGCCTAATGGGCCATGATAATAAGTTGTCTAGCCCAATAGACATCATGGTGAATTAAATTTTGCATTTAATTATGAGAATTAAATTCTATATTTAATTCTATAATTAATTATGTGATTAATGATGAATTTAATTTTGAATTTAATTCTGAATTTGAAGAGTCATGTAATCAATGACCATTATGAGACTTTAATTCAAGGTATTAATGGGTCATTATGAGACTTTAATTCAGACTTTAATTCTATAATTAATTCTGAATTTAATTCTATAATTAATTATGAATTTAATTCTATAATTAATGATGAATTAATTCATAGATTAATTATGAATTTATTGCGGAATTCCAAAGGTCACATGATTTTCTACAAAAGAAGAAGGGGAGGGTTGAGTTTGCGCCTAAGGGCTTTACATCTATTCTTGGAAGAGATTTTCTCCTTGGCGCTTGCTCCCTTCTTCCCTCTCTTCTAGGCGATTGTAGGGTTGGACCTTCGCAGTTTCTTTCATCGTCCCCTCTTATCTTGGCAACTTCTCCTTGTGGGTGGTGCAAGCTCTTGAGGATCTCTCCTAGAGGCGTGGATCTTCTTCCCGAGGCTAGCACCGGGCATCGAAGAAGAGAACTCGAGTGCCGGCTGTGTGCGAGACTGCAGAGGGAGAACATTTGGGGCGCCTGCATCGCATCCTTTGGTTCGCTTCAAGGTATCATCTCCTACTCACCGTGTTGATTCTGTTGGGGTATGCCCTTAAGGCTAATGTTTGAGGCCTTGGGATTATATCAGTATCATGTATAAACTCTATGTTTAAAAAGGCAATGGTTGTTATTCAGGTTGTTACAT
>JANTFE010015992.1:0-13312 GCA_027562315.1 Costus pulverulentus | reverse complement strand
AGGAACACAAGGAGTAGTCATCATCCTCTTGTGTGCGTCACCTTTGGAGGAGAGCCCTTTCGCCATCTTCTTCCAAGACGCCATTCAAATCAATGGCTATGGTATGATTCTGTCTAAGATCTATGAAATTTTAAGTTGATCATATAACATACATGCGATTCTTGAAACCCTAGTTTCCGCTATGCCAAAATCTTGATGCGCATAATAGGGTTTATTTCGCCCCCCCCCCCCCCTCACGAAAGAGGTTCCTACAAAAAATTCATTCAAAAAAATGGACATAATGTTCTAATACAAAAGCTAGTACATAATAGCAAAGTTCTAGTTGAAGTCTTGAAGGCAGTGAGATGATATCAACAGCAGCATCCAATGCTCCATTCCTGACTGGAAAGTCGATCCCACCAACCCTCATTGTCCTACTTCTTTTGAGCCCATGCATATTAAAAACATATGTAAGCTCTACATGCTGTACCCAGCTCCCATGTATAAGAAGTAGACATAAAGACCTTAGTAAAACAATACTCGAAGCAGATGAATTACATCCCTTCATTTGTGCCATGCTCTTCTTGGGGCCTTAATCCATCCTCATATGTCCATGTATTCCCAATCTTCCGAAGTTTTAGCTTCGAAGAAGCAGAATCATGGCCATTTCTGAATTTAGGCAAACACCCTGGAGATCCAATAGAACTCTCTTGGTCAGTTTTTAGGGTGCATGGTGTGAAGAGACCTTGAAGATGTATGATAATATCATAAATCCCCATCTCATCACACTCGACCTGGACCTCAGGAGTCATGCAATCTAAAACAAGAGCAGTGTATTGTTAATTATCCTCACAATGTTCAAGATGGACATTCCACTCCCATTCAGTAGTAAAATAGATACTGGGCTAGGATGGTGGTCTTTCAAGAAGATGCATCTTATTCTCTTGTTTCAGTAGTTTGGACAATATCTTGAACCATCTTGTCCAATTCGTTCCATCCAGTTTATGTTTATAAAGTTTTAATCTAAGATTAGGAGATGCCTTTATCTATAATAAGCAAACTAGCAAAATAAGTTATATGATAAAGCATTTAACAAGGACTTTAAATTAAATGCTATGCTCCCGCTATTTCCTAACAAGTTTATAACTCTCAAACTCAACTTGGAAATGAGTGAGTAGGATCCTGATTTCACATGAGGTATCTGCGACTCATGAGGGTGAGTTAGGGTGCACAGAGTGATCCCATGCTTCGTTAGGTAGGCATGCCAGCCAATTGTGCCATGCACAACCCCTCTTAGTTAAGACAGACTAGGCGCCCTGTGTCCAGCGAGGGCTGGATACAACACAAAACCCTATCCTCTCAATAGCTACCTCTAGTATTTCATCATGCCAGTGACATATGAAAACTAGTCAAGTCAGACCTGATTGTTATGCCCAGGGCCAACATGCACCTCGCGAGGGCACGTCTACACTTGTGGCAGACTAAGATGCGTATTGACACCACACGCCTTCCAAAGATAGATGGGTGCGTCTCACGAGGGTGAGAAACAGTTCACAGTCCATCGATCGATGGTTTGACGAGGGCTACACATCAGAGGGCTATAGACTTGATATTGTGAGGAGAGTTTATTCATTAATTATTATCCTTTTTCTAGCATGTAATTTTCCTATGGTGGCAGCAAAAGCACAAACACATCACAGACATGCTATGGACAAAATAATAAACCATCACAGGCATGCTATTATGGTCAATATGGTCATAGCCCTTTTTATACATATAAAATTTCACGAGCCATCTAATATGTTATCATGCATCCAAGGGTTGTGAGCCCCTAAGCAAATCAGCCCATGCCACAAGCCAAAAGCAATCTTCCTTCATCAAGCCGCAAATCCAACACCAAGCTTCCAGAGTTGGCACCACCAAGATTCGGTTGAGGAAGACACCTTGTTGTCTTAATGAAACCTTAACCTATCTTATGTAAACAATTCTACATCTATTCTAAAATAAGATGAAAACTTTTACATCAAGATAGGAGGGAGATCCACACGCAGGTGGCATAAAGATTTTACAAGCATTCATCACAAGTAGAAACATCCTTCCACATCACAACAAAAGAGGGCACTCAATATGACCATATCAACCCAACCAAGAGGCAAGAGGAGCATGAAAAATTGAAAAACCGAGCAGAATCAATTTTAATCCCTTATGCGCTAACTTCATCCAAAGCACTCTCTCAACCGATTTTATGATAAAATCAAGATCAAGTTTCATGATGATTTCAATATCCTATCGGCTAGCAATTTTGTCAGAACAAGAGACCCGGCCAGTCCGAAGACACAATGCCCATCCTACTTGACAAAATTGCATGCACCTTTGATCTTAAATCAATTAGAAACTTAATCCAAAATCAGCCATAAATTAGATAAGAGAAGTTTGAATGAAAAATGCCACTAGGTGAAATGCGCATGGATGAAAGAAAAATTTTTGAAATTTTTTTCATACAAGCATATGTACACCATGTGTTTCTCGCAAGTAGCTTTGATACCACTGTTGGGGAATGCTGGGTGTAATTTAAAATTTTTGCAGTCCCAGGACGCAGTGGAAGAAGCATTCACCCGAAACACATTTCTTTCCCAAAGATCCATGCGAGAGGGAGAACACAAGGATGTGTTACATATTATACCTCTCTTGCTCGTTTGGTTGATGATGCCAAGTTGAAGACGCTCAAGTGCTTGTCCTCTACAAGTATCCACGCATCAACCTTCTAAACGTTGCTCCCTTCCACGCATGGTGCTAGCCTTGGGAAGAGAATCAAGTCTTGAGGATTCCTTTACTTCACTTGCGCCACCTTCAAGGAAGTTGCGCCAAGTGCCAAGGAAGATGCCGCCAACTCCATGTCCTACTTACTCAAAGAGAAGAGGAAGAGAATAAGTTTCGGCCCTTAGGAAGATGGAGAAGATTTGTCACCACCAAGCCCTTCTCCAAGTTGTGCCAAGAGGAGAAGAAGGAGAAGAAGGCATGCGGCTTCTTGGAGGAAGAGAGATTGCGCCACCACTATGTTACTCTCGCCCTTGCTCTTCTTATTCACGCCAAGGAGATGGATCTAATATATAGATGCAAGAGGCGGTTTAGCAAGAGGGGTGGGCGCAACTCTTCCAAGGAAAAATCGGGTAGAGTTAAGGGATTGGGTGAAATTAGGGTTTGAGGTAAGGAAAGTCTCCAAGACTTTACCATAAAACCTCACCCCTCCATCCATATGCACCTAAGTCCTTTCTATAAAAGTCCTTAAGCCATATCAACCCCAAGTCTTACCATAGAGGCAAGCATACCATCAATGGTTGAAGGGCTAGGCGACAAAAGCTTCCTAATGAAGCATTAGGTGCCTTCCTCACCCCATTATACCCCTTGGGCGCCAATGGGGTTAATTTCTTTCCATTATACCCTTTTAGCCAATTCTCTTCTCATGGCAACTAGTTATTGGGCCTCATTGGGTAATGAGCTAGCCCAAACTTAATTACATGGGTTGATTAAGCCATTGGATCCAATCCAATGCAACCCTAATCCAAATGTGACCATTCTAGGTCAATTTCAGGTCAACCTGCCAAAAATGAAGTTTGGCTCCAATAACTCTCTTCCAACTCATCAGGCCCATTGGCACTGATTATATCTTCCAAATAGATCCAAGCTATCTAATAACTTGATCATAAAACTTCTGATTAATGCAACGTCAAGAGTCTATTGCGTGTGACCCCGTAGGATCCAAATGACGATGACAATGATGATAGAATCATCATAAGTAGTGAGAGGTATGTAGCAACACATCACTACTACCCATGTCATTGGACTTAAGTCATATGGCAACAACTCCTAAATGAGCAATGAGGATTCCCATGCATTATGTATCCCTTTGCCTAAACTGATATCCTGCCATTGGATTAGTCTCAAGTTTGTCAATCCAATCCATTGGTCATGACTCAAACAGTATGGCCATACATTCCTGTCATGCACCAACAAAGTGGGGCGCCCCAAAGTGAATATCATGCTTCCAATCAAGGAAGGGGCAAATCCTACTATTGGTCCTCCATATCGCTATATGACTTATGATGTGCCCGATGACAATCATTTTGATCACCCAATTATGGAGAGACATAAGAGTGTATCAAAGCATACTCATCATCGTATTTAGACATGAATACCTAAAGTCTAAGGATCAATGCAAACCTCTTGCATGTGAGATTGACCTATTGACTAGACAAGTCAATCCTCACGGTTGGTCACAATTGTGCATCTAATGCACCTGTATGTCTGCGTTACTATGCCCCGCACCTAACCAGCCGATACACCAGTCTCACATGCACTAAAGCTATCCCATATCGATTAAGGCACCTTGACTGGGGATTACTTATGAGAATGGATCCAACCAAACTCTGGGAACATTATTTATGCAATTCAATACATCATCGCAGGTAAAACAATCTGCATAATAACGACCATGCCTTTATCAATTCTATCAAAGTGCATTCAATTAATGCCGGACCATGTCCATACATTGGTCTGGAGAGCATAAACACTAACACTTATTGGGTACCGATGACATGTTATAGGTGCTAGTGGAGTCATCCTATGGTTCAGCCCACTAGTCTTACCCGGTTGGGAAACTTTGACATGATCAATGACAAGGGTGTCCACTTCAAACTCAGGGCTAGAAGGTTCTTGAAGTTGTGTCCCACTAATTTTCTCATGACTGGACTCAATATTATACCCAGGTTTCGGCTGGGGAGGCTCGAAGAATGGCGTTTATTCACTTTCCAGTTCATGTTCAGGTCTAGGTTCAGATTTGTCTTCTAATATTGATGGCAGCATAGTAGATTCTAGAGTTTGTTCTTTAAGTTGTGGCATTTGTTGTAACTCTCGAATTTGCTTTTCCCATTTATCAAAATTATTGTCAGATGATGGTTTAGATAGGCTAGGCTCTATGGTTTTCTTAGGTAAGCTGTCTACCTTAGGGGTTCTAGGCTTGGGTCTCATAATGTTTAGCTGTGGCTTTTAGAACCACAAGACATAGCTATCTTTCCCTCTATGGTAATATCTGTCAAAGTCATATAACCAAGGCTGACCGAGATGGACATGGTAAGTACCCTTTAAAGGCAGGACATCACACCAAATCTCTTATTCATAGGTGGCAAACTTGATAGGAACAAGGCAGCTAAGGTTCACTATGGTCCAGGCGCCATCTTCTCTAGTAATGGTATAAGGTTGTGGATTCGGCTTGGTGGTCAACTTGAACTTATCAATTGCTTTGGGAGTTACAAAGTTGAACCATATGCGTTAATCAATGGAAATCTTACAAACCTTATCATCAATTTTAGTATAAGTGTGAAAATAACCAGACCTAAGGGTAATCCTATAGGTTAGAAGTCTATCCATGAATCGGTTATGGCGCTCTTCTAATGTTTGATTCATGGCTATAAGTTGATCATAGATCCTGCTTATGTGTTTTTGGGTGAGACTAGCAGCCATATTTGTAAACTTTAAGAATTAAAAATATAGAGCAGCTAAACATGAAAATTCAGATGAATCAGTAGCATGGTAAACAGCTGAGCTATACTAAAACCAGAAAATTTCCACCATGAACAGTATAGCAACAAGTGTTTAACAGCAAACTAATCTCAGCTTGTTCATCAATAATTCTAGCAAAAGTGATGTTCAGCTTAGTATGCAGAATGTTCAGCAATAAGCAAGTCTATTTGTAACACACAAGTATGCTAACTTAGAGGTATCAGAAAATAGTGTGGGACTTAATCCAGCAGTAGTGACCGAAAGGGTATGATATGCAGATTCAGTCAAGACCAAAAACTGTAAATGGTAAGAAAGAGAAAATTTCTGCGCAAACCAGAAATCAGGACTTAACGTGTAACTTTTAGCAGTTTTTGGTGTGTTCGTCCACCTAAACCTGAGATGGACGCACACCCAAGTTGCCGTTTGAACTTGGAGTTTCCTATCAGATTAGGACCCAAGTTCCGTGGAGTAAAAACCAAAGTGCAGAAAAATATCCAATTAATCTGGTAAGCTACAGCACCGGGAATTCAGCACGAGTCCAGTGCAGTTTCTTAGTAATAGATGCAACAAATGTTAGCGCAAGTAACAATGTTCAGAGGCTTGTGAGAAGAAATCATCAACAGAAAAACAGAAGTCTAGAACAAGGGATTTCAGCAAACAGGTGTAGTGCAGAAATAGTAGGAGGAAATCCAGTTGTGAGTGACACAGCAAATAGATTAATCAAAGCATCAACACGAGGAGACAAGAGAATATACTATAGAAATTCAGAAATTAGAACTTAGTTGTTTGTAGACTAATAGATGCAATTGAATGCTCAGAGCAGAAACAAAACCAAAACGCAACAGTAGTCAGAGACACGAGCAGAATCAGCGATTGCAGAACAAAATTTCCAGAGATCAGTAGAGTCAGGATTAGGGAATTTCTAGTGATTTCCAGACATAGAGAACATAAAATAGCAACATTTTCAGAACAATAACTCTTCAGAGAAACAGCAGAAGATTTCAAAGAGTAGGCGTGCAGAAATCCCAACTCAGAAAGTCTCAGTTTTAACAGGGAGGTTAGAGAGGTAAGCACAGTAAACAGTAATTTCGACAAATAGCTTCTAGGCAAATTCAGCACAATGTTCTGAGCACAAATAGTAGTGAGAGCACCTAAGATTTGCTTTGATACCACTGATGAAGAATGGATTTCTATGCCCTATATCACCTTAGGTATGTAGCTCAACCAAAGTAAATAGATGATGCAATATTCAAGTAAAGGCTAGCAAGCATGCTGTATTGAAGGTTTTCGGGTTGGAAGGACAGCACCTGAGGCCCCTTAAGGATGGGGGCCGAACCCCTTCTAAGTCTTGGATGGTAGTGGATTTCAGCTGAGGAGGCTCCAAGACATTCTGATGTTGCATTACTGAGGTCTTCTAGCTCCAGCCCTAAGGAATCTTGCTAAGAGTTTATAATGGGCAGCAATGGAACAGTGGCGAGGGAATGTGGAGGGATTAAGATGATTGACAGCGGGACGGAGTAGGAACAATGGAAGAGAAGATTGATGCTTTGAGGAGAAGAGAAGAGAAGAAAGAAGAGAAGGATAAGGAGAGGAGCAAGCTCAACTCTCAAGAGGAGCAAGCTCAACTCTTCTCGCACAAGGCAAACGCTAACACAAAGTTTCAATTCAAGATTTTCATTCTACCGTGCAAGTGTGTTAGTACAAGGTGTGTTAAATCCTTCCTCCCTCAATCTTCGCATGGATTAAATTTACTAAAGAGCACATTTGTATCCTACCGTTGGCGCTTTGTTGAAAGGCATATGCCTGTATTGGCTGGCTGAAGAGGTGCTTCATGTTGATTGGAGTGTAGCTTGATGAAGAGGTGGCTGCTTGCTATTTGCTGTGGCTGATAGCGCATGACTTGGAAAATACCTTCATGTGGATGTTGGCCTGCTCCTTGATGTATTTGGATTGCAGTTTGAGATTCAGCAGTTTCTTGAAGTTGTGCAAGTTGACTTGATGTTGACTTGGATTTTGACTTCATGAGCTGGTTAGGAATTGGCATGCTGACTTTGACTTTTAGGTTTGATTGTTGAGAGGGAACATGGGCGCCTTGTAGTGAGTTACATGTGCATAATAAAAATAAGGACTACAACCACTACAAAATAAAATAAGGACTTCAAAATAAATCCTAGGCTAAGTCCTAATTATAACATAACATCAAATGCTAAAATTTAAATAAAGTTTGCAACATGCTGAAATTAACAAGTTCAAAATATCAACATGCAACAAGTTTCCAAAATGATGTCATGCATAATTAAATCCTTGAAGAATGCCCTGCATCAGCTATCTCCGCGGGTGAAGAATTCTCCTCTAGAGAATTAAAATTGAAGGTTGTGGCTGTTCCGGTGGCAAGCCCAAAGTGTGGAGATCGTCTCAGTTCCCTGCCCCTACATCAACTTTCCGGGGGGCTGTAGAATTCTCCTCCGGAGGATTAAAGTTGAGGCTCCATTGTGGTTCTGGTGGCCTTCCCAATGTGTGCAAATTGTTCTCAGCGCTTGCAACATCCTCATGCATGCAAATAAAAGGTAAATATTTGAAAGTACATATTTTCTTATGTGTCCTATCAACATACGACTTGAAAACATGATAAACAAATGTGAAGCTAGAGAGATAGGCATTGCATGCATGAGATGAGTCCATGTTTATGATGAAATCAATGTAAAGATGCTTGTCAAACGACGTTGAAATATGTTGCAAGATAATAAAATAAACAATGCTAGTGTCATAAGGATTCCCAAGAGAGTGTGGGACCATAATTTTGTTGTGGGAGGGTAACTTGTAAACATGGTAAGAAAACATGAGCATACATTCAAGAGCTTCCAAAGACAATGGTAAAAAGAATTGGCATGTCTCTTCTCTTGGTGGATGTCCGAGAGGAATGTTAAAAGGAATCCCCATTAGCTGCCACAAAATTATCCAATGATTGCTATCAATTTTAGGGGAACATGAAGGGAATGAGCATGAAATTGTAGGCATTAAGCTTATTTTTTGTGAAACATACCCAGGAAGAAGTAAACCAACATCATGTTCATGAAAAACCTTACCATGCAATTTTTCATTTAGAGCAAAGGATGATTCCATGTCGAGCATATGTATAGTCATGGTTTTATCAAAGCAAGAGTCAACTTTAAAATCATCATGGCAGTTGGTTAATTCCTTAGAGGTGTTAAGTAATTGCTTATTAGTTTCAGCTAGCTTAGGATGTGGTGAAGTCCAAACTATGATGGTGATTTTAAAGGGGCTTATTGAATCAAGGGCTGACACATGCGGGCAAGTAGGGTGGATGACCTGGGATCTTTCTAAGAGGGAACACAAAGTCAAGAGTCCAATTTGGCTAAGGGATATGGGGTTTAGTGGGTAGTCTCTAGCTCTAGTAAGGAAGTCACCTAGGAATGGGCTTATTTCAAGTGGTGGCATATGTAAAAATGGGTCAAACATTTTTGTTTCTCCATGAGTTTCTATGTTTGCCTTTTGGTTCAGATTGTGAGGATCCTTATCAGTAACCGCTAACTCCAATAGTATAGTTTTCTCAATCTCCTCAAGCTTAAAGCCGGGTTGGGATAGTGCTAAGGGTGTTGTCAATTGAGGTTCAGATTTTAATTCCAAGAGTGAAGGTTTTAAGGACATGTCACTAGAGGGTTTGGTTCTAGTTTGAGGAGGAGGTGGATTAAGTTCAGCTTTATCTAACTCATCCTCTACAATTTTCTCAAGAGTTTTAATTGGGTCAGGTTTAGTAGGGGGCTGAGGATTTTCGAAAGATGGGGAGTGTGGGTACTCAGGTCCAGACCCTAAAAGAGATGGCAATAACGATGATCTTAGTGGGTACCGATGACATGTTATAGGTCCTAGTGGAGTCATCCGATGGTTCAGCCCACTAGTCTTACCCGGTTGGGAAACTTTGACATGATCAATGACAAGGGTGTCCACTTCAAACTCAGGGGTAGAAGGTTCTAGAAGTTGTGTCCCACTAATTTTCTCATGACTGGACTCAATATTATACCTAAGTTTGGGCTGGGGAGGCTCGAAGAATGGCATTTGTTCACTTTCTAGTTCATGTTCAAGTCTAGGTTCAGATTTGTCTTCTAATATTGATGGCAGCATAGTAGATTCTAGAGTTTGCTCTTTATGTTGTGGCATTTGTTGTAACTCTCGAATGTGCTTTTCCCATTTATCAAAATTAATGTCAGATGATGGTTTAGATAGGCTAGGCTCTATGGTTTCCTTAGGTAAGCTGTCTACCTTAGGGGTTCTAGGCTTGGGTCTCGTAATGTTTAGCTGTGGCTTATAGAACCCCAAGACATAGCTATCTTTCCCTCTATGGTAATATCCGTCAAAGCCATATAACCAAGGTTGACCGAGATGGACATGGTAAGTACCCTTTAAAGGCAGGACATCACACCAAATCTCCTGTTCAAAGGTGGCAAACTTGATAGGAACAAGGCAGCTAAGTTTCACTAAGGTCCGGGTGCCATCTTCCCTAGTAATGGTATAAGGTTGTGGATTAGGCTTGGTGGTCAACTTGAACTTATCAATTGCTTGGGGAGTTACAAAGTTGAACCATATGCATTCATCAATGGCAATCTTACAAACTTTATAATCAATTTTAGTATAAGTGTGAAAATAATCTGACCTAATGGTGATCCTATAGGTTAGAAGTCTATCCATGTATTGGTTATGGCCCTCTTCTAATGTTCGGTTCATGGCCTTATGTTGATCATAGATCCTGCTTATGTGTTTTTGGGTGAGACTAGCAGCCATATTTGTAAACTTTAAGAATTGAAAATATTGAGCAGCTAAACATGAAAATTCAGATGAATCAGTAGCAAGGTAAATAGCTGAGTTATACTAAAACCATAAAATTTCCACCATGAACAGTATAGCAACAAGTGTTTAACAGCAAACTAATCTCAGCTTGTTTATCAATAATTCTAGCAAAAGTGATGTTCAGCTTAGTATGCAGAATGTTCAGCAATAAGCAAGTCTATTTGTAACACACAAGTAGGCTAACTTAGAGGTATCAGAAAATAGTGTGGGACTTAATCCAGCAATAGTGACCGAAAGGGTATGATATGCAGATTCAGTCGAGACCAAACACTGTAAATGGTATGGAATAGTAAATTTCAGCACAAACCAGAAATCAGGACTTAACGTGTTACTTTTAGCAGTTTTTGGTGTGTTTGTCCACCTAAAGCTGAGATGGACGCACACCCAAGTTGTCGTTTGACCTTGGAGTATCCTATCAGATTAGGACCCAAGTTCCGTGGAGTAGAAACCAGAGTGCAAAAAAATATCCAATTAATCCGGTAAGCTACAATATCGGGAAATCAGTACGAGTCTAGTGCAGGTTCTCATTAATAGACGCAGCAAATGTCAGTGCAAGTAACAATGTTCAGAGGTTTGTGAGAAGAAATCATCAACAAAAAAATAGAAGTCCTGAACAAGGGATTTCAACAAACAGGTGTAGTGCAGAAACAGTAGGAGGAAATCCAGTTGTGAGTGACACGGCAAAAAGAACCGTCAAAGCTTCAACATGAGGAGACAAGAGAATATACTACAGATATTCAAAAATTATAACTTAGTTGTTTGAAGACTAATAGATGCAATTGGATGCTCAGAGTAGAAACAAAAACAAAATGCAACAGTAGTCAGAGATACGAACAGAATCAGCGATTGCAGAATAGAATTTCTAGAGATCAGTAGAGTCAGGATTAGGGAATTTCCAGCGATTTCCAGACACAGAGAACATAAACAGCAAAATTTTCAGAACAATAACTCTTTAGAGAAATAGCAGAAGATTTCAAAGAGAAGGCATGTAGAAATCCCAACTCAGAAAGTCATAGTTTTAACAGGGAGGTTGGAGCGGTAAGCATAGTAAATAGTAATTTCGACAAACAGCTTCTAGGCAAATTCAGCACAATGTTCTCAGCACAAATAGCAGTGAGAGCACCTAAGGATTGCTCTGATGAAGAACGTATTTCTATGCCCAACATCACCTTAGGTATGTAGCTCAACCAAAGTAAACAGATGATGCAAATTCAAGTAAAGGCTAGCATGTATGCTGTACTGAAGGTTTTAGGGTTGGAAGGACAACACCTGAGGCCCCTTAAGAAAGGGGGCCGAACCCCTTCTAAGTCTTGGATGGAAGTGGATTTCAACTGAGGAGACTCCAAGGCGTTTTGATGTTGCGTTACTGAGGTCTTCTAGCTCCAGCCCAAAGGAATCTTGCAAGAGTTTATAATCGGCAGCAATGGAACAGTGCCAAGGGAATGTGGAGGGATTAAGATGATTGATAGCAGGATGGAGTAGCAACAATAGAAGAGAAGATTGAAGCTTTGATGAGAAGAGAAGAGAAGAAAGAAGAGAAGGATAAGGAGAGGAGCAAGCTCAACTCTCAAGAGGAGAAAGCTCAACTCTTCTCGCATAAGGCAAACGCTAACACAAAGTTTCAATTCAAGATTTTCATTCTACCCTGCAAGTGTGTTAATACAAGGTCTTTTAAAACCCTCCTCCCTCAACGTTCGCATGGATTAAATTTACTAAAGAGCCCATTTGTATCCTGCCATTGGCGCTTTGTTGAAAGGCCTTTGCCTATATTGGCTGGTTGAAGAGGTGCTTCATGTTGATTGGAGTGTGTCTTGATGAAGAGGTTGTTGGGAAACCCCGAGGACATTTTACAATTTTTCATGGTTATAAGCATACATTGCACAGCGGAAGAATGTCCCCGAAATAGGCCGGTCCCAAAAACCCAGTGAAGATCGCAAGCAAGAGAGTCGACACGATGAGTTAGGAAATACCTTAGAGCAAGATGAGGTCGATGTTGTGATAGGCGCCCAAGCGTGCGCCCTCTGCAGTTTCACACACACAAATGCCTCGAGTCCTCTTCTTCCACTCCCGGTGCTAGCCTCGGGAAGAAGATCCAAGCCTTAGTTATCTTCTTGAATGCTTGCGCCACCTCCAAGGTAGAAGTGCCAATTGATGAAGAAGAGAGGAGAAGGGAGAATGCCGCCAAGCCTTTACTTCTCTTGCGCCAAAAGAGGAAGAAAGGAAGAAGCTTGCGGCTAGGGTTTGATGGAAGAAGATGGTTGCGCCAATGCCCATTACTCTCGCCCTCTTGATGTGTTCACGCCTCCAAGGAAGAACAACCTTTTAGAGGGGGCGACTAGGGTCACATATATAGGGCAAGAGGTGGTTAAGGGAAGGGCCAAGATTATGACAAGTGTAGGGCTAGGATGAGGAGGTTTGAGATAAGGAAAGTCTCCAAGACTTTACCATAAACTCCATTCAACCTATCCATAATTGCCTAAGCACCATATCAGCCCAAGACATGCCTTAAAGGCACACATACTATCAATGGGAGAGGGCTAGGCACATATTACTTCTTAATGAAGCAATTTTCGCCACCCTAACCCCATTATGCCCCTTAGGCGCCAATGGGGTTGGGTCTCTCCCCATTATGCCCTTTTAGCCTCTTATCTCTTCATGAGAACTTGTTATTGAGCCTCATTGGATAATGAGCTAGCCCAAACTTCATCCCATGGGTTGATTAAGCATTTGGATCCAATCCAATGCAACCCTAATTCAAATGTGACCAACCATGGTCAAATACGGGTCAACCTGCCAAAGTTGAAGTTTGGCTCCAATAACATTCTTCCATCTCATCATGCCCATTGGCGCTGATGAAATCTCCCAATTAGATCCGAGTTATCCAATAACTCGATCATAAGGCTTCCCG
>JANTFE010015984.1:0-14020 GCA_027562315.1 Costus pulverulentus | reverse complement strand
CCCCCCCCCCCCATCATTAGGGGTTCCTTCACTATTACACTGCCGTATTTCTATTTTTGTACATTACTCCCAAGTCAATTTCGATTCCCAATTTTTGCGGAGATTATTGCGGGCGATCTAGAACTCTAAATTGGATGCCATAAGAAGAAAAAGGGGAGCTTACAACGAAAGGATCACGGAGACACTAAAAGCTCCAAATTGCATCCACTATCGAGGGAGAAATCACGGTACACGCCGCCGTTTAGGGTTCTGCTACTGCGACCAATCCAGAGCACCTCCGACCGTGATTTTCATACTAAAACTTCACCTGGAGAAGGAGACAACATGCCAGAAGTTTCAGAATGAAAGGAGATCAATTTGAGGAGGAATCAAAGGAAGAAGAAGCGCCCCCACTGCTCACTACTTTCGTTGCAAATTACGGCTGTGAAATATTTTACAGTCGTGCTGTATTTTCCTAATACTCCTTTCTTGTAAATTTTTGATCTTCTGAAATTATGGTATTTTGTAATTCCTTCACCATGCTAGCTTAAACTTATTTTGGGACATGGGGGAGTAATTCCCTTTGATTTTGTTAATGACTAGATAATCTTTTACTTTCATTATGATTATTCTACTTTGATAATTTTACCTATGTGATTATTGCTCTAAGATTCTCCTTAGTTTGCTTTTTATCATCATGATTTAGAGTTTTCGCAATAAGGATCGAAAGGTGATTTGCTTGAGAACTTGGAACCCTAAAATTGATTAATAGGAACTCACCGTAGGAAACTAGGTTAAGTTCTTATTTCATTATTTTAGTAAGTTAAATTGCCATGATGATATTAATGAACTTAGGATTGAGTTATTGTGTCAAACGTGGAGATCTTGCACGAAAGTGAAGATCGGAACGTTGGAGAACCATAGGTAAAATGTGTGTAGAGTCTCGGATGCACGAAAGTGATCCACGAGATTCCACTCGAGGCAATCAACTTAGAACTCAGATGCACGAAAGTGATCTTTGAGTTCTTTGATTGATGATTTGCTTATCTTCATCTTGGGATGAATCTTGCGCGAAAGTGAAGATTTATCTCTGCATGGTTATCTGCACGAAAGTGAGATAATCCCATTTTGAAGTAAATTAAGCCTTTATCATATTAGAATTTGATTGATGAACATCTTTATATATCTAGTCATGAAAATCCAAGAGAACGAAACCCTAGTCCCAATTTCTCTCTGATATTATTTCCCCGTGTGTTTTTGCTCTCTACTTGCCTTTCTCTTTTTCGGTTGCCTAGATAGGAAGAAATCAATTACTCGGTACTTGACAGCATAGGTCTCTTTGAGGATCGATATTTACTTTATTACTTCGAGTATCCGTGCACTTGTGGACACTACAAGTTAAGGACAATAAGTTTTTGGAGCCGTGCAAGGGAGTGATAATAGCCCTGTACGCCAATACCTTTGGCCACGACACCTGAAACGAGTCTACCTGCTTGTATTTAAAAGTGTGTTCTTTCGGATCACATCAAAGAACATGGCACATCCACCTTGGGGTGCATGTTCTTGCATGGTGTTGCCATGGGGAAGAAGGAGAGGTGTCTTGGCGGCTAGGTTAGAGAGTGATGTGATGATTTTGGCGAGGGCTCTATTTAATTACGAATTTTCATAATTAATATGCACCTAGATCCATTAATGCTTAATGGATGCGGATCCGCAACTTAAGTGATGAATATATTTAATATAAATATTCACTTAAGTTGCGCGTGGCCCCCATGACTTAAGTTGTGAATAAAATGAATATTTGTATTCATTTTAGCATTTAAGTCACGGGCCCTCATGTTACATTTAAATCAATCGCGAAAAGCCTCTGAACAAAACCAGAGATTAAACCCAATATTTGACTACTCAACTGAACCTAGTCCATCGAGGTCAAACGTGGTCACCCGAAGGTTAACCGGAGTCAACTGAAGTCAAAACGCAATATCATCTCCAACTCATCAGATGCATCCATGATGCATCAGACTCCCAAACTGACTCCAACCAACCAAATGACTCGATTATAGGCAACTCGATCAATACGAGATCTCGAGTGTCTAGGTGTGCGACCCTATAGGTTCCTCAGACGTTGGCAGTGATAACCTCACGTCATCACAAGCAATGAGTGGCACCTAGAAGTACATCATTGCTATCCATGTCCTCGGAATGGAGTCGTCATCGACATCCCCTAAAACTGCGGCAAGATATATGTACACTCTGGTCCTTTTGCCAGGCTGATCGTCCAAGTCGGACAAGTGTGTCACACTTGTTAATTCCAACATCAATGGTCATGACTCTATTCAGGCTTAACCTGGGTGTGGCCACACACTTTTAGTCATGCACCATGTAGGGGCCCATGGATATCAAACTTCCCCGTAGGGATGGGGCAAATCCTCTATTGATACATTGAATCTCTCATATGGCTCAAGATATACCCAATGTCAACCGTCATGACTCCCCTATTACGTGGAGTGTTAGGTTGCATCAAAGTACATCCCTTACCATATAGAGATATCAATGCCCTCAAGTCAAGGACAAGTAAATCTCTGTCATTGTGAGATTTGACCTGTTACACCAAGTCAAATCCTCACGGTGAGTCGATCCAGTATATCTCCCTTGATATACGCATATGCCTGCGTTAGCAACCCGTGCTCAACCAGCGCATATACTAATCTCACGTGCATCACAGTTGTCCCTTATCCACTAAGACACTTGACCGGGGATTATTCTTTGAGACTAGATAAAATCTTTCTCCAAGAATATTGTATACGCAAATGTACATATGACGCAGATGTACAAAAGGCATAACAATGACCATGCTAGGATGTATACCACAAATAAATGTGACGCATATCGGACCAGCCATAGGTCCTAGGGCATATACACCAACATAAATTTCACCCCAAACAGAAAACTACAGTGGAAATTACGACTGTTGAAGTTTCCACGGCACTACCATAAAAGCTTTTGCCAATTTTCCAGCCAATTCCATGGTCGTGGAAAATTCCAGACCCCTACCAAGAAAATGCCCAGAAACTTCTACCCAGATTCCAATTAAAATTACGGTCATGGAAATTTCCACATCCCTGCCATGGAAATGTTGGTGTATATGCCCTGTAGACCAATGTATGTACATGGTCAGACATTGTTTGAATGTACTTTGATATAACTATTATTCTTTATAGAGGCATGGTCGTTATTATGCAGACTTTTCTACCTGCGTTGATGTATAGAGTTGCATAAATAATGTCCCAGGAGTTTGGTTGGATCCATTCTCATAAGCTATCCCCAGTCTAGGTACCTTAGTAGATATGGGACAGCTTTGGTACATGTGAGACTAGTGTATGGGCTGGTTAGGTGCGGGGCATAGTAACACAGGCATACAGGTGCATTGGATGCACTGGAGTGACCCACCGTGAGGATTGACTTGTCTAGTCAACAAGTCAATCTCTCATGCGAGAGGTTTGCATTGATCCTTAGACTTCAAGTATTCATGTCTAGATTTGATGATGGATATGATTTGATGCAGTCTTACGTCTCTTCATAATTGAGAGACCAAAACGATTGTCATTGGGCATGTCATAAGTCATGTAGAGACATGGATGACCAATAGTAGGATTTGCCCCTTCCTTTAGGGGAAGCATGATATCCACTATGGGGCGCCCCACCTCATTGGTGCATGACAGGAATGTGTGGCCACACTGATTGTGTCATGACCAATAGATTGGATTAATAAACATGAGACGAATCCAATGGCAGGATATCAGTTCAGGCAAAGGGATATATATAATGCATGGGAATCCTCGTTGCTTGTTTAGGAGTTGCTGCCATATGACTTAAGTTCGATGACATGGGTAGTAGTGATGTATTCCTAGATACCCCTCACTACTTATGATGTTTACATCATTGCCATCGTCATATGGATCCTATGGGGTCACACGCAATAGACTCTTGACGTTGCTTTAATCATAAGCCTTAGGATCAAGTTATTGGATAACTTGGATTAGTTTGGAAGATTTCATCAGCGCCAATGGGCCTGATGAGATGGAAGAAACTTATTAGGGCCAACTTCCATTTTTGGCAAATTGACCAAATTAACCATGGTTAGCTTCATTTGACCTTGGGTTAAATTGGATTGGATCCAATTACATGGATAACATGCATAATGAACCTTGGGCCAAGCCCATTGCTTAATGGGGCTTGCTAATAAGTTGTAATGAGAAGCCAAGGGGCTAAAAGGGTATAATGGGGATGAAATAATGGGATAACCGCTTATAAATTCCTAGTTGGACTAGGATTTGCGCTAATGCTATTTTTGGTATCTCCTAGGTGATTGATTCAAATTGGATTTGAATTTAATCACTTAAAATAATTAATTGGAAAGTGTTAGGCGCACATGGGGCTGATTATTTAATTAGAACCCTAACTAAATTAGGATTTGCGCTTATACCTTAAATAGGCAAGCTATCTTCATGCCTTGGCGCATTAATGAGATTGTCACCCCCTCTAATCTAATCTAATCTCTTGGAGGCGTGAAGATATAGAGGGACGACAACTTGAGTGCTTGAAGCTCTCCTTCTTCCATCAAAGGCGCAAGTTCTTCTTCTTCTCCCTGTCTTCTTGGTGCAAGGAGTCTCAGTGCTTGGTGGTGTCTCCTTGCCACAAGCCCCCTCCCCCCCCCCCTTTACTTCGTTGGCCATAGGCGCACCTTGCTTGAAGGTGGCGCAAGCATAGAAGAAGAAGGAAGTACTTGGTGCATTTTCTTCATCCTCACCTCTTCTTGGCACTTCTACCTTGGAGGTGGCGCAAGACAAGAAGAGGGTGACAGAGGCTTGATTCTCTTCCCGAGGCTAGCACCAAGTGTGGAAGGGAAAAACATTGAGACGGTCGACTAGTGGATACTTGTAGAGGGCGAACACTTGGGCGCCATCAACATGGCTTCAACATCTCGACAAGCAAAAGAGGTACATCTCTAACACATCCTTGTGTTTTCTCTCTTGCATGGATCCTTGGGAACGGAATATGTTTCGAGTGTAATGACTCTTCCGCTGCGTTCTGGGACTACAAAATTTTAAATTACACCCGGTATTTCTGTTGGGAAACCCCGTGGATATTTAACAAATTTTTGGCATTGAAACATTACAAGATACATGCGCAGCAGAACCAATATCCCCGAAACAGGCCAGTCCCAAAAATCCAGTGTGGATCGTCAAGCGAGGGGATCGACACGATGTGATAGAAAGTACCTGAAGTGAGCAAGGTGATGCCAATGTTGAGATAGGCGCCCAAGTGTTCGCCCTCTGCAGTCTCACACACACGGATGCCTCGAGCTCTCTTCTTCCATGCCTAGTGCTAGCCTCGGGAAGAAGATCCAAGCCTTTATTCACCTTCTTCAATGCGTTCACCACCTCCAAGGTGTAGGCACCAAAGTAGAAGAAGAAGAGAAGGAGAAACCGCAAGGAGGAGAAAGGCTTGCGGCTAGGGTTTGATGGAAGAGGAAACCACCACCTTACTTTCGCCCACTCCTTGTTCTCGTCTCCAAAACCGCCTCCAAGAGAATTCGTATGTCTATAAGAGGGGCGGCTTGAGGACTTATTTATAGCATGGAGAGGCGCCTAAAGATAGCAAGTATTAAGCCAAGTGTGCGGCTTGGAGAAGAAATAGGAAAGCTTAATTAGGAATTAATTAATCAAGTCCTAATCGAATTAGGACTCTAATTATTAATTATATAATCAACCATATTAAGCCCCATCAAGTATCAATTAATATCTCAAGTGATTTGATTAATTCCTAATCAAATTAAATCACTTGAAGATGTCAAATATACCATAAGCGCAAATCCTAATCCAATTAGGATTCTATATGCGCCTACTTGATATTCTTCTCCCCATTATGCCCTTTTGGTTTCCCATCTTTTCATGACAACTTATTTGTAAGCCCAACTAAGCAATGGGCCTAGCCCAAAGTCCATTATACATGTTAACTAAGCCATTGGATCCAATCCAACTTAACCCATGGTCAAATGAGGCTAACCATGGTTAATTTGGTCAATATGCTAAAAATAGAAGTTGGCCTCAATAAGTTTCTTCCATCTCATCGGGCCCATCGGTGCTGATGAAATCTCCAACATTGATCCGAGTTATCCAATAACTCGATCATAAAGCTTCCCGATCAATACAAGAACTCAAGTATCTTGGTGTGTGACCATGTAGGTTCCTTTGACGTTGGCAGTACTGACCCAAGGTCATCACAAGCAGTGAGTGGCACCTAGTAGTGCATCACTGCTACCCAAGTCATCGAAATGGATATCGACATCGACATCCCCATCATCGCAACCAGGTACAGATGCATTATAGTCTCCTTGCCAAACTGATATCCGATTGGCCAAGTGTGTCACCACTTGTTTTTATCCAATCTCATGGCTATGACTAAATCAGGTCTAACCTGGGTATGGCCATACACTTTCAGTCATAGAATCATAGAGGAGCTCCATGGATATCAAGCTTCCCTTATGAAGGGGGAAATCCTATGTGTGTGCATTGACCTTCTCATATGGGTCGTGACATGCCCAATGACAACCATTATTACCTCCCAACTATGGCAAGGCGTTAGGTTGTATCAAAACATTTCCCTAACCATATAGAATGGCCAATGACCTCATGTCAAGGGATCAATGCATCTCCTATCACTTGTGAGGATAACTTGTGACACCAAGTCATCGTCTCACAGCGGGTCGGTCCAGTATATCCACCACTGATATACCCATATGTCTGCATTAGCACCTCGTGCCTAACCAGCCCATATATCAGTCTCACAAGTATCATAGCTGTCCCATATCCACTAAGATACATTGACTGGGGACAATAGTTTGAGCACAGATCCAATCTGTCTCCAGGGACATTATCATGTAAGTACATATTCGCAGATGTAGACAAACATGGATAATGACAATACTAGAATGATATATAAAATATGAAGTTTAAGTAGTACAATAATGGACCAAAACTAGATCCTAGGGCTTATACACCAACAATCTCCCACTTGCACTAAGACCTAGAGGTTGAGTAACCTCAACCCCATATCTCTAGCGTGACCATCATGCTTCTGCTGCGCTAAAGCCTGGGTCAATGGGTCTGCCAGATTGTTCTCTGTGTCAACTCTGCTAATCTTGACATCACCCCTATCTATGATCTCTCTAATCAGGTGAAATCTCTTGAGTATGTGTTTGGATCTTTGATGAGACCGTGGTTCCTTGGCTTGTGCAATTGCTTCATTGTTATCACAATAGATTTCAATGGGATCCACTGCACTAGGAACCACCTGAAGTTCTGAAAGGAACTTCCTGATCCAAACGGCTTCTTTGGCTGCCTCAGAAGCGGCCACATACTCACCCTCGGTTGTAGAATCAGCGATGGTGGATTACTTGAAGCTCTTCCAGCATACAGCACCTCCATTCATCTTGAACACATAGCCGACCTGCGATCTGAAGTCGTCAGGGTCAGACTGGAACGACACAACAGTGTAGCCCTTCATACTGAGGTCTTCCTGTCCCCCATAGACCAGGAACAAATCCTTAGTTCTTCTCAGATACTTTAGGATGTTCTTTACAGCCACCCAGTGCTGTAATCTAGGATTGGATTGGTATTGGCTGGTTATGCTCACAGTATAAGCCACATCTGGTCTAGTACACAACATTGCATACATGATCGAACCTACTGCCGAGGCATAGGGTACTCGACTCATGTCATCCCTCTCAGCCTGTGTGGTGGGACACTGACTCTTTGAGAGAGTAAGGCCATGTCTCACTGGAAGGTACCCTTTCTTGGATTGCTCCAAGCTAAACCTCTCCAGGACCTTATCAATGTAAGTGCTCTGACTAAGGGCTAGGAGCTTCTTGGATCTATCCCTGTAGATCCTCATGCCTAGGATATAGGGGGCCTCCCCTAAGTCCTTCATCTCGAAACACTTCCCTAACCATGTCTTCATATCTTGAAGACTAGGAATGTCGTTCCCGATGAGCAGTATGTCATCAACATACAAGACCAGAAAAGTCACCAAGCTCCCACTGAATTTTCTGTATACACAGGTGTTATCTTCGCTTTTGATAAAGCCATAATCTCTCACAGCTTCATCAAATCGAAGATTCTAACTTCGAGATGCTTGCTTTAATTCATAGATGGATCTCTTTAGCCTGCGGACCTTATTGGGCTCTGCAGGATGGATGAAGCCATCAGGTTGTGTCATATACACATCCTCAGTCAGCATCCCATTAAGGAAAGCTGTTTTTACATCCATCTGCCATATCTCGTAATCATGATATGCAGCTATAGCAAGCAGAATCCGAATGGATTTGAACATGGCAACTGGCGAGAAGGTTTCATCATAATCCACCCCGTGGATTTGCTTGAATCCCTTAGCCACTAGTCCACCTTTATAGGTAACTATGTTACCATCTATGTCTATCTTCCTCTTGAAGACCCATTTACACCCTATGGGCTTTACCCCATCAGGTAGCTTAACCAAATCCTAGACCTAGTTAGTTGACATGGAATCCATCTCGGATCTCATGGCCTCAAGCCATCTCTCAGAGTCCGGTCCACTGACTGCCTCATCATAAGTCCTGGGTTCATCCTCAATGATGAAGATCCCATCATGTTGGGTCGGCAGCGATCCATATCTCTCAGGTGCATGACGAATCCTCCCAGACCTACGTGGGGCCTACGTCTGAGCCTCAAGTTGCCTAGCACTTGGTGCAGTTGGCTCAGGTTCCATCTCTGTGTCTTGTGGTTGCACTTGGACCTCGTCCAAGTCAAACTTCCTCCCATTAACTTCTTTCATGAGAAATTCTTTCTCTAGAAAGACAGCACCCCGAGCAACAAAAACTTTATTCTCGGTGGGAACATAGAAGTAGTAACCTTTAGTTTTCATAGGGTACCCCACAAACACGCATTTATTAGATCTAGGTTCTAGCTTGCTAGAATCCTGACGTTTGACATAAGTCTCACATCCCCAGATCCTAATAAAAGTTAGATTAGGGCATCTCCCACTCCATACCTCGTATGGAATCTTTGAGACACTCTTAGATAGAACATTATTCAGTATCAGAGAAGCTGTCTCTAGTGCATGTCCCCAGAATGAGGGAGGTAGAGTTGCATGACTCATCATATATCGAACCATGTCCAACAAGGTTCGATTTCTTCTTTCAGACACACCATTCCATTGGGGTGTTCTAGGAGGAGTGAGTTGGGATAAAATCCCACACTCTCTCATATAGTCAAGAAACTCACCACTCAGGTACTCTCCACCACGATCTGATCGAAGAGCCTTAATGGATCTACCAAGTTGGTTCTCTACTTCATGTCTGAACTCTTTGAACTTCTCAAATGATTCAGACTTATGTCTCATTAGGTAGACATAACCAAATCTACTGAAATCATCAGTAAATGTGATAAAGTAGTTGTGGCCTCCTCTGGCTTGTTTATTGAATGGCCCACACACATCGCTAGGTATGAGTTCCAACAAACCTTCTGCCCTTTCACCAATCTTGGTGAAAGGTGCCTTTGTCATTTTCCCTAACAAACAAGGCTCACATGCATCAAATTCCTCAAAGGAACTTGAATCTAACAACCCATTTGCATGAAGTTGTTAAATGAGGTTCTTTTTTATATGGGCTAATCGTCAATGCCATAGGAAAGCACCAACTGAACCACTCAGTTTGGTTCTTTTATGTTACAAATAGAGTTATCCATGTCTAACACATATAGACCATTGCACACAGTACCCTTCCCATAGAACATATTTGCAAATGAAAAAGAACAAGAGTTCTTATTTATTTCAAACTTAAATCCCTTCTTTGCCAAGCAAGGAATGGATACAATATTCTTAGTAAGCGAAGGTACATAATAGCAATTATCTAACTCTAACTGAAGTCCAGATGGCAGGGAGAGAGTCAAAATTCCTACAGTAACAGCAGCAACCTGTGCCCCGTTTCCAACTCGTAGGTCAATCTCTCCAACCCGCCCCGATCTACTTTTTTTGAGCCCCTGCATATTTGTACAAATATGAGCTCCACATGCGGTATCCAATACCCATATCATAGAAGTAGAAAGGTTAACTTCTGTAACATAAATACCTGAGTTTGAAGACGAAACCTTGCCTCTCTTCTTCTCATTCTGAAGTCGCACTATGTCCTTCAACATGTGAGGTGACCCTCCACATGAATAGCACTTATTGTTCCTGATCCATTCCATCTTTAATTTCAGTTCCTTGGTCAAACCTTTTGGCTCAACACACTGAATATTAACTTTAGGAGGATTGAGCCTAACCAATTCATTAAAGAGTTGTCTTAGATTAGTAATAATCTCAGAGGCACTCTTCAATTCATATTGCCCTTGAAACTCGGGCGACATGTTGGTTAGCATCAATTGTGCAACCTCCAATGTATCAGCCTGATGCTTATCATAAGCATCCCTCTCAGCTGCTGAGGCCGAGCTTGGAAGTGGTTCAGGAATGGGCTGCTCAAGGACATAGAGCTTTCTCTCGAGCTTGAGAACAATTCTCAAGTTCATATACCAATCCATCAAATTGGATCCAACCAACTTGTCCTTCTCAAGGATAGATCGCAGTGACCAACCGCTATTGTTCGTTGCCATTGTTCTACAACCGTCAAGAAACAGCAGATTAGTACTACTTCAAATCATTTAAACTGGACTTGTTTTAAATGATCGTGACTCCCACTATTGTAATCGAATTGATGACCCACAAAGTCAATCGGTAAATCTGAGATTTCCTAGTGAGATGGGATCCTTATTCCACATGAGGCTTCGCGTCCCATGAGGGTGGGATGAGATGCACAAAGTGGCTCATGCTTCCTAGGGTGGGCACGCCTGCCAATTGCTCCAAGCAATTCCCCTTATTGGGACAGTCTAGGCATTTCATGTCCAGCGAGGGCCGAATACAACATGAAACCCTAACCTCTCAATGATGCCTCCAGACTTTCATCATGTGCCCGGCACATATGAACTTTTAGTCAAGTCCATTCCTAATCGTTATGCCTAGGGCCAACGAGTTTTCTTGCGAAGGCACGCCCAGTTAAAATGGACTGGGGAAACCATTGCCACCACACACCTTCCAAAGATAAGTGGGTGTGTCCCACGAGGGTGGGAAACAGTTTACAACACCACTGATCGATAGCTTGATGAGGGCTACGCATTAGAAGGCTACTAGACTTGATATTTAGAGTGAGGGTTTTTGAGGTCTCATCAATTTAGTTTTATCTTATGTCTAGCATTACAGGCATGCAATCCTATAGTGATAACATAACAATAAAACATCACAGGCATGCTTGACAGATATGGAAAGCAGTAAAGAGATGATGTGATCATAGCCTATTCAAGACATTGAACCAACCCATGCTAGAAGAGGTTCTTGACCTAGGACTCAAGCCTCAAAGACCTAACCTAGCCGACTTCTATCTTGGTCTTCAAGCTCGGCTTCAAGGTCCTCCGAGGGTGAATCGCCACCTTGCTAGCCACAAGAGGGATAGCTCACAAGCCCTAGGCTCGGCCAAACCCTAACTTGAGCCCCAAGCAAGCATTCGCCACCATTGATGCTTGTTGCGCCATCAAGCATGGATGCGCCACCAAGCATGCATGCGCCAAGTATCATGTTGGATGCGCCCCCTAATCTTCATCTTGAGTTTTACAAAAATAAAAGAAAAAGATGGCACGCAGGCCGCATAGAGATACATCACAGGCATGCACTGAGGCTTGACTCATGATCACAACACCATGCACAATCAAGGTATTACTCATGCAATTCTACATGCTCATGAAAAACATAAAATCTAAAATTTTACTTTTCATAAAACCAATTTCTTTTCTTCATCTTCTTCTCACAAATCTTTTATTTATTCGCGATTAATTTTCATAAAACCAATTCTACCAACTCCGAAGACACCATGCCCATCCTACTTGACAAAATCACGTGCGCCTTTGATCCTTAAATCATGCAAGAAAAATAACCCAAAAATCCAAAAGAGATTGAAAAGATGGTAGAAACAAGAAAACCTAAATTTTTCCTACTTAGAAAAATTGTTTGTCATACATCATGCAATTTTCAAAAATTGAAATATGGGATGTGAGCATGAAAAACATGAAAAGCATGAAAAACATCGTTCGATTTTCGCAAGTCCCTCTGATACCACTGTTGGGAAACCCCGGGGATATTTAACAAATTTTTGGCATTGAAACATTACAAGATACATGCGCAGCGGAACCAATATTCCTGAAACAGGCCAGTGCCAAAAACCCAGTGCAGATCGTCAAGCGAGGGGATCGACACGATGTGATAGAAAGTACCTGAAGCGAGCAAGGTGATGCCAATGTCGAGATAGGAGCTCAAGTGTTAGCCCTCTGTAGTCTCACACAGACGGATGCCTTGAGCTCTCTTCTACCACGCACAGTGCTAGCCTCGGGAAGAAGATCCAAGCCTTTATTCACCTTCTTCAATGCGTATGCCACCTCCAAGGTGTAGGCACCAAAGTAGAAGAAGAAGAGAGGGAGAAGAAGCCGCAAGGAGGAGAAAGGCTTGCGGCTAGGGTTTGAGGGAAGAGGAAACTGCCACCTTACTTTCGCCCTCTCCTTGTTCTCGCCTCCAAAACCGCCTCCAAGAGAATTCGTATGTCTATAAGAGGGGCGGCTTGAGGACTTATTTCTAGCATGGAGAGATGCCTAAAGATAGCAAGTATTAAGCCAAGTGTGCGGCTTGGAGAAGAAATAGGAAAGCTTAATTAGGAATTAATTAATCAAGTCCTAATCCAATTAGGACTCTAATTAATTAATTATATAATCAACCATATTAAGCCCCATCAAGTATCAATTAATATCTCAAGTGATTTGATTAATTCCTAATCAAATTAAATCACTTGAAGATGTCAACTATACCATAAGCGCAAATCCTAATCCAATTAGGATTCTATATGTGCCTACGTGATATTCTTCTCCCCATTATGCCCTTTTGGTTTCCCATCTTTTCATGACAACTTATTTGTAAGCCCAACTAAGCAATGGGCCTAGCCCAAAGTCCATTATACATGTTAACCAAGCCATTGGATCCAATCCAACTTAACCCATGGTCAAATGAGGCTAACCATGGTTAATTTGGTCAATATGCTAAAAATAGAAGTTGGCCCCAATAAGTTTCTTCCATCTCATCAGGCCCATCGGCGCTGATGAAATCTCCAACATTGATCCGAGTTATCTAATAACTCGATCATAAGGCTTCCCGATCAATACGAGAACTCAAGTATCTTAGTGTGTGACCCTGTAGGTTCCTTTGATGTTGGCAGTCCTAACCCAAAGTCATCACAAGCAGTGAGTGTCACCTAGCAGTGCATCGCTGCTACCCAAGTCACCAGAATGGATATAGACATCGACATCCGCATCATCACAACAAGCTACATATGCATTATAGTCTCCTTGCCGAACTGATATCTGATTGGCCAAGTGTGTCACCACTTGTTTTTATCCAATCTCATGGCTATGACTAAATCAGGTCTAACCTGGGTATGGCCATACACTTTCAGTCATAGAACCATAGAGGAGCTCCATGGATATGAAGCTTCCTTTAGGAAGGGGCAAATCCTATGTCTGTGCATTGACCTTCTCATATGGGTCGTGACATGCCCAATGACAACCGTTATTAGCTCCCAACTATGGCAAGGCGTTAGGTTGTATCAAAACATATCTCAAACCACATAGAATGGCCAATGACCACAAGTCAAGGGATCAATGCATCTCGTATCACTTGTGAGGATAACTTGTGACACAAAGTCATTGTCTCACAGCGGGTCGGTGATGTAGGGGTAATTCACAAAGCATGCAAACAACGATTTTCAAAAATAGTGTTTTTGTATTTTTATAAAGTAGGGAAAACCGAATTAAACTAACGAAGTTTGAAAGTAGTGTTTTTGTATTTTTTTAATAAGAAACCCGAATTAACTACT
>JANTFE010015930.1:1980-16066 GCA_027562315.1 Costus pulverulentus | reverse complement strand
CATATTGTGTCAACACAACCAAATCGAAATATCTATCAATAAAATCAAAAGGCGAGGATCCGTGGCATGTGAGCACAAGAAGTTTGAAGTATTCATCTGCCATTTGAACACATGGATTATCAGAAAATATAAAGGATGGAATGCAAATAAGTAGGAAGAAAATACTCACAAAGGTCTATTAGTCTGTGTCAGACCCAATCATCCTCTGTGTCTGCGGGTTCACACCACTAGAGTTTTTTTTTGACAAATTAATTTTCACCTACAAAAAGAAAAGAAAAATTAGTGCTAAATAAAAAAAACAAAAACAAAAACAAGGTAAAAGAAAGTAAGCTAAAGCAAAAGTGCTTGGGTTGCCTCCCAAGAAGCGTTAATTTATGGTCATTAGCTTGACCATTTAACACTCAGATTTGATCGTGGTTGTGTCTTTGGTGGCCATCCTGATTTCTCTATGTCTCGTTCAGGGCTCTTAAGAACATAATGCTCAAACTTGAAACAGTATCCAAATTTATTTATGAGCCTTTTTACTTCTTCAGGCAATTTTGATATTCCTCTCCTCTTTCGTCTCTTTCTTTTCTTCTTCACTGCCCTTTCCTGAAATTCTTTATTAGCACACTCAGAAGATGTGTCAGTTTCAAAGTCAGAAGGTTCATCAAACAAATTATGCATGTCACAAACAACCTCATCATCAAATATGTCTATGCTACAACATGTTCCTGAGTGTGATGCTCTTTTTAAAAGAATCAGTCAAATCAAATTCGATTATATCACCACAAACTTCAAAAGTCAATTTTCCCTTTTTTTACATCAATGAGTGCTCCAGATGTAGCCAAGAAAGGTCTACCAAGTATAATAGGGTTTTTTAAATTTTCTTCCATCTCTAAAACTATAAAATCAGCAGGTATGAAAAACTTACCAATCTGTACAATAACATTTTCTAATATACCAACCGGATGATTTATTGATGAGTCAGCAAGTTGCAAAGTCATTGAGGTTGGTTTGAGTTCTCCAATATCCAATTTCCTGTAAAGAGAATAAGGTATTAAACTAACACTTGCACCGAGGTCACATAAGGCTCGGTTAAAAGCCATATCTCCAATAGAAACAGGAACAGAAAAACTACCTGGATCCTTTAGCTTAGGTGGCAACTTATTCTGTATGATAGTACTACACTCTTCAGTAAGTGCCACAGTACCAAGATCATCAATCTTTCTCTTGTTAGATAGAATCTCTTTTAAAAACTTTAAGTTGGCATTTGAGTCAAAACTTCAGTAAATGGAACATTAATATAAAGTTTTCTAAGAACATCTAAAAATTTGCCAAACTTTATCTAACTTTGTTTGAATAATCCTTTGGGGAAAAGGAATTGGTGGCATATAGGGTGGTGGTGAACTAGTTTTAGAATCATCAACCTTACATGGCAAATCACCTCTAGGTTCATCACCCTTGTGAGGTGACAAACTAGTTTGGGATTGCTTATGTGCGGGTTGTGATTCCAAAACTGGTTCACTCCTAAGTTCAAGTCTGGGCTCTACCTCATCATCATCAAGAGACTCCTTAGGATCATCCAATTGTTTTCCACTTCTAGTTATGACAGCATTGCAATATTCCCTAGGGTTGGGTTCAGGTTTGGCAGGTAATTTTCCTAGGGGTCTAGATGAAGTGCTAGCTTGTTGGGTAATTTGTGTCTCTAACATCTTACTGTGAGCAACAACACCATCCAACTTGGAATTGATTTGTTTAAGGGTTTCTTCAATCTCATCATTTTTGCTCATCTGCTTACCCATGAATTTCTCGAACATCTCTTCTAAACTAGATTTTTGGGGTTGACTCTGGTTTGACTATCTCTGGTTATACCCCCTATTATCATTTTGCCCACTAGTTTGATTGTTACTTTTCCAAGATAGGTTAGGATGGTTGCGCCAACCAGGATTGTAAGCATTGGAGTAAGGGTCACTAAATCTAGCTTGGTTGTAACCCCCTACTTCATTCACTTGTTCCTCACCTTTATCAATAATGATTTTACACTCTCTAGCATGGTGCTCATTGTTCCCACAAACCTCACAACCAATAGAAGATACAACAGCGGTTTGTATTTGGAAAGAATCAAAATGGTTACATAACGAGTCTACCTTTTCTACAAGAGAGCGCCAACCATCATGACACTATCCGCAAGTGCACGGAAATGTCGAAGTAATATAAAAGATATCGTCTCCCACAGGGAACAAGATGAGTACTAGGAAATCTAATTCTTGGAATCTAAGCTAATTAAATCGTGGTGTTTGGAGCTTGAAAACTAAAATTAAGCAGAACAATAAACAAGAAATCAAACAACTACGGCAGGGAAAATATGTGAGAGAGAATATCAGGTCAAAGGTTTCCACCACTCTAATGATTTTACTTGCGCTAGGAAATAAATGTTAATTACTTGGATTTACAGATATGCATAAGGAATCTGCCCTATGGTACAAGGTGCCCTCTTTCGAGTGTACACCCCGGTATTTGCCTAGAACGTCTCCTACTTTCGCGGTGGACCGTTTTCGACAAACCCAGTGGGTTCCGTGGTAGATTATGTACCCTCAAGCGAAGAACTACCACTTTCGCGTCAAGCCTTCGAAGATTCACTATGAGGTTCAGTTGTTACGGTCCTACTCTCGTTATGAACCGTAACAACTATGACATGATAATACTTGGCTAGAGTACAAATCAAGAAATAAGTGCATCAAGTGAAATATGCTTAAGATATGACCCAAATAACAAGATTAAAACATGAATTGAAAACAAAAATCGTCAAAGGGCTTCAACCTAGCCCTGAAAATATGTTCACGCTACAACCATCATCACAATGCTCAAAATACTCTCTTCAATCATAAGAAAATCACAAGAAAAAGTTCCTAAGAGGGAGGAGAAGATAAACCGAACGGAACAAGCCAGAATCGCCAGGTTCCGGTGATCCAATCTTCAGAAATCCACTCGAAGTCGCCCATTCGCCGTGTTCTTCCCCCCCCCCCCCCCCCCCCCCCCCCCCCCCCCCAGCCGCTTCATCGCCCGATTGCTCCCCCTTTAGGTCACGAAATTTGGGGCTTTCAAATTCCAAACGTCTGCCTTTGAGTCAACTTTCCAAAGAACCTTCACTTGCAAAATTTGGAGTCGAATCCGGTTCAAAATCGATGAAAAATTAGAAGGTGGTCGTGCTGATTCACCCACTTCACTGGTGAACCCCGCGGGGTTCACCAGGTGGTGAAGTGCTCGGCAAAAATCTGGTGTGAAATAATCACGGGTGAACCCCATGGGGTTCACCAGCCAGTGAAGCCTTCGGCAATCTCCTGTGCAGCAATCTCCAGATGAAATCACGGGTGCGGCGCATTCCAGACAACCTGACTTCATCGGTGAACCCCGCCGGGTTCACCAGGCAGTGACACACGCGTAGAATCCTTCTTTGGCGAGATCACGGCCATGAAGTCCAGAAAAGGCTCCGATTGAGCCTAAAATTTACGGACAGCTTCGTCTTCTCATAAGGAATCACCTCATGCTCTTAGATTCTTCAAAAAGACCTCAAAATTGGGTGATTTTACCTGAAATTCAATAAAACAGACGAAAAGTGAAGATTCTGAAGATTTTAATAAAATAAGTCTTAAAAGAGTGTAAAAACATTCAAATAGGCCTAAATTCATCATGGAATAATAGTAAAAATCACTACTAAAATGCAAGGTATCAAATACTCCTTGACTTAAATCTTTGCTTGTCCTCAAGCAATAAGGTAAGTTTAAGCACATGCTTGTATTAGAATAATCATTGTGTTGAAGTTCGCACCCAAGTTTGGAAAAATACTTTTTAGCAATCCAAGATCTAATCAGAAGAAATTAACTAAAAAGGATGTCTGGCGTAAGCCCAGGCACGATGCCGGAGCAGGCGATACAGGGAGGTAATCGAAAGCTATCAATTGGTGAATCAAATGGCAGAAGCAGTAGGCGTAAAGAAAAAAAGCCAGATGCAGGGAAAGCATGGAGCAGACGAAACGCTAAAAAGGCAAACGAGATTGCAGAATCAGAATGCGTAAGGAAAAGCGAAGCAGGTAAAACAACGGAAACAGACGATACAGCAAAATATGCTAAACTGATAAATGAGATTGCAGGATCAGTAGCCGGGATGAGCAACGGAGCAGACGATACAGTGAGGTAGTAAAATATGCTAACATGGTAAACTGGATTGTAGAATCAGTAGGCGTAAAAAAAAACCCAGCAAACAACACAGAGAGAATACCAGATTACAGAACAGTATAGGAGCAGAGGGGGGAAAAAACAGAGGCGGTAAACAGCAGATAAATTGGCAAAGTGCAAGAACATTGCAACAGCATCCAGATGAACGACGAAATCCAGAAAACGACTGACTTGAGCAACAATAATAAAGTGCAGGAAAACTAGCAGTCTACAAGAATGAATCTCACAAAAGACTCAGATGGATTGACTCACCAGGTAGAAGGAGCCGATTCTTGTTTCACGCCAGAACAGGGCCCGCTTCTATCGTGCAGTTCAACGGCGACCTCGCAGCGATTGTTATTACATTCCAAGAACAAGTTAATGGGGGCGGAGACATTCCCTCCGAATTGCCCTTACACTAACAGTAAGTAGATGCGACGAGACTGCCATGGCAGAGTTCCTTTTTGTAGAAATCAGCCAGGGGAAGCAGGGGATGGAGCTACTACCTAGTGATGGCACTAGCAGCAGTGGGCTCGAACCAGTCCTTCTATTGGCGAGAAGGATGATCGGAGGGGAAGAGCTGCAGGGTCGGGCAACCTAATTCTAATCATGAAAACAAGACCAGAAAGTAAAGCGAGCTGGGACAGTTCACCAGCGTAACAGAACAGAAACTGGAAGAAGAAATGTAACTGTAGAAATCATATTCAATATGTCTTTTACATCGTTTGTGGGCTCTTATTTATAGAGCAAAAACAAGAATCTTGATTAGTTGTAGAGGATAACTAATCAAGGATTAAGGGAGGATTGGGGAAAACCAATCGAGATCTAGAAGTTTCGCGGGAGCTGGCGAGCGCTTGGGCTGGCGCTTGAGCTGGAGGAGAGGCTTGGGCTGGGGAAGAAGCTGGAGTTACCAGGCACGCCAGGTCGAAGCTTCTGAGTGGGCTGGGCTGCTGTTCGGACTGATAAGGAGCAGAGGTACCGTTTGGGCAGCTTCCGGTGCCGCTTGGATCGCCGGAGTGCTCGCGTGTCTCCATCAAGCGGTGCGTCTTCGTCAACCCTCCCCTGGTGGGAGGAAATCTTCGCCGGAGAAGAAGATTGCTGGTATTCGCTGAGCTGTCTTGGGGCAAGTTGCTGCGCTTCGTCCTCAGTTAACCAAGCATCTTCAATGGTGTGCTGATCTCTCCATCGGGTCAAATAGCGTTGCTCTGGACATTCTTTTGTTAACACGGTTTGTTCATCAAGGATCTGTTCTGGCTGGGGCTCTGGGGTGGATCCTTCGACAAGTAGGGGTGGATAATAAGGTAGAAGGTCTTGAATGTTAAAGGTGGTACTAATTCCCATGGTGGCAGGAATGTCTACTGTATATGCGTTGTCTCCGATTTTCTGCTTGATAGTATACGGGCCCATGCTCTTGGCGTGTAACTTAGAGTTGACTCCCATGCCAAGCCTCTCAGGCCTGATTCTTATCATTACTTTCTCTCCCTCTCTATAAGTATGTGGCCTACGATGCAAGTTAGCTGCAGCTTGATATTTATTGTTGCTCAAGTAGATTTTCCGACGGATTTCATTATGAAGTTCAGACAGGTGTTGTGCAAAGGAGAGAGCAGATTCAGAAGGGCGTTGAATGGAAAAGGTGGGGTGTAGGTCAAGGGGTTTTCTGGGTTAGTGACCTAGTACTATTTGAAAAGGACTGAGCCCTGTAGATCTGTTGATAGCACTATTATAGGCAAATTCAGCGATAGGTAAGACAACATCCCAACTACTTTGATGTTCAGCCACGAGACAGCGCAAGAGATTCCCTAGCCTCCGATTTACTACCTCGGTCTGCCCATCCGTCTGAGGATGGAAAGCTGAAGAAAACCTCAATTTTGTTCCCAGCGCGGCCCATAAAGTTTTCCAAAAATAGCTTACAAATCGAGTGTCCCTATCGGATACGATGGACTTGGGTAAGCCATGCAACCTAACCACTTCCTTTACAAAAACCTTGGCAACATGGGAGGCGTCAAAAGTCTTAGAGCAGGCTATAAAGTGGGCCATTTTTGAGAATCGGTCAACTACGACGAAAACAGAGTCATGCTTGGGTGCCGTTCGGGGTAGTCCTAAGACGAAATCCATGCTAATGTCCTCCCATGGTTTCATAGGGATCGGCAAGGGAGTGTATAGGCCTGTGTTTGGCTTACGCGTCTTGGCTGTTTGACAAACCCCACAATGTCGGACAATGCGCGCGACATCTTTTCTCAAGTTGGGCCAAAAAAATCGTTCCTCAGCTAAGGCAAAAGTTTTGTCACGTCCATGGTGTCCAGCAGCGCCTCCGGCATGGACTTCTAAGAGAAGGTGTTCTCTTAAAGAAGTCTGCGGGATGCATAATCGCAGGCCAAAAAAAAGGTACCCATCCCTAACTGCGAAAAGACTTCCAACTAGGGGGCCACTAGCAAGCTAATCATATATTGTGGAGAAATCAGGACATGTTTGGTACTCTTCCTTGATGTGATCAAAAGTGGTGACCTGGGATTGGAGGACGCTCAACAGGTGTCGCACTCGGCTAAGGGCGTCCGCAACTCTATTATCTCGCCCGGTCTTGTGTTTTAGCACAAAGGTATAGTGTTGTAAGAACTCTACCCATTTTGCATGTCTAGCGCTAAGCTTCTTTTGGGTACTGAGGAAGGAGAGGGCCTGATGGTCACTGAATAAGACAAACTCAGCATGCAAAAGGTAATGCCGCCAATGACAGAGGGCTTGGACAAGGGCGTAGAATTCCTTGTCATAAGTCGAGTACCTTTGCCTAGCTTCGTTAAGTTTTTCGCTATAAAAGGCAATTGGATGTCCCTCTTGACTTAACGTCCCGCCTATTCCTATCCCGGAAGCATCGCATGTGACTTCAAAGACTTTGGCAAAGTCTGGAAGTCGAAGAACAGGGGCACAGGTTAACTTATTTTTGATTTCTTGAAACGCGCGTCTAGCAGCCGTGGTCCAACTGAACTCGTTTTTGCGAATACAGTTGGTGAGTGGAGCCACAAGGGTGCTGAATCCTTGAATGAAGCGGCGATAAAATGTAGCTAGACCGTGAAAACTCCTAACCTCTGTAAGTGTTTGTGGTTCTGGCCAGTTGATAATGGCTTGGATTTTAGCAGGGTCAGCACTGAGTCCTTGTGCGGACACGATAAAACCGAGAAAAGCCACTTGGGAAACTAGAAAGGAGCACTTGTTAAGGTTGAGGTAGAGTTGTTCTTGCCTTAGTAGACCTAGGGTGAGTCGCAAGTGATCAAGATGCTCGGATTCGTTGCGACTGTATATGAGGATATCGTCAAAATAGACGACTAAGAATTTCCCTAAGTAGGGTCTTAAAACTTGGGTCATCATACGCATGAAAGTGGAGGGGGCATTAGTGAGTCCGAATGGCATGACCAACCATTCGTATAGTCCCTCCTTAGATTTGAAAGCAGTCTTCCATTCGTCCCCTTCACGAATGCGAATTTGGTGATACCCACTACGAAGGTCTAACTTAGAAAAGTATTGGGATCCAGCAATGAGATCTAGCATGTCGTCTAATCGAGGTATGGGGAACCTATACTTAACAGTGATTTTATTGACCGCTCGGCAGTCAATGCACATTCGCCAAGTTCCGTCTTTCTTTGGGGTGAGAAGCGCCGGAATGGCACACGGACTTAGGCTTTCTCGAATGAAGCCTTTAGCAAGAAGGTCATCTATTTGTCTTTGGAGTTCTAGGTGTTCACTTGGGTTGAGCCGATGGTGGGGCAAGTTTGGTATGGACGATCCAGGGAAAAAATCGATGGCGTGCTGAATGCTACGCATGGGAGGTAGACCTTTGGGGAGGTCACTTGGAGCTATGTCTTGAAACTCAACTATTAAGTCGTTAACAGCTTTAGGGAGTACGTGGCCCACTTCTTCCCTTCCCTCAGTAACCTCCTTAACAAGAAGAACAAAAAGGGCACGAACTTCTTGGGATTCGGAAAGAAAAGCCCATGGCCGGAGAATGCTTACTGGTCGAGAGGGAGGTGTATCTTTAATGATTCCCTTTGGGTTGGGAACGCGCAGCTCTTTTGGGGGAGCTGGGTTAAGTCGAATTCGTTTTCCCCCAAACTCAAAAAGATATGTGTTAGACCTTCCATAGTGTGTGACGTTAAGGTCATACAACCATGGGCGACCTAATAGGATATGTGATACATCCATCGAGATAACATCACACCAAATGCTATCTTGGTACTCTCCTAACTTAAGAGGCACAAGGCTGTGATGGGTAACGGCAAGGCTAGAAGTGTCAACCCAAGCTATGTAGTAGGGATTTGGATGTGGTTCTAAGGTTAGTCCGAACTTGGTCACGGCTGATCGAGAAACAACGTTAAGGCTGCTTCCACTATCGATAACGATTTTGCATGAATGTCCGTTGCACTTAGTGTAGGTATAGAAGATACTGGTGCGTTTCCAATCTTCGGTTGGTTTAGGGTGTACTAACGTGCATCGCACAACGGCTAGAGCTGGGGCCGGCTCTTCTTCTTCACTAGAATAATGTTCAGGGTCAACCTCGTTTTCATTTGGATCATCCTTAGTGGGTTCGGATGCATAGGACTCAGGTTGGGGCTCATCTGTTCTTAAAAGAGATGTTCCTTCACTAACATGTAGCGCACGATGGGGACAGTCTCAAATCATATGGCCTGGTTGGTGACAATGATGACAAGTAGGTCGATTAGGCCCCATGTGGACTGGTGACTTTCCTTTGTCTTGGACGGGAGAGTGAATTTTCTCATGAGCAACTGGCCTGCTGGTGGTTCTAGGGTTGGCAGCATTCCCATGGTGTGTTAAGGAATGGTCGGCTGGCTTAGGCACATAGGAGGGGCGTGTGTAGGACTTCTTGAGATCTTGTTCGATCTCACAAGCACGTTGAAAGACAAGGTCCAAGGAGTCATTGATCCCAGTCGTTAGTGCACGACGAATCTCAAGACGCAACCCATTTTTAAAACGAGCCAAGGTAAAGCTAGGGTCTTCATCCAAGTCGCATCGGATCAATAATTCGTCAAACCGAGCCATGTACTCGGCGACGGAACTATTCCCTTGGGAAAGACTACTTAATTGATCAAGTAGTCGTTGGCGATATGATGGGGGAACATATTTGTCCCGAAGGCGGGCTTTCATGTCTTCCCAACTAGCTGCAGGTGGCAGGTAGTTCCGTTCACGTTGGCGTTCAATGTTGAGCCAATGAAGCTTTGCAGGTCCTAGCAATAGGAGGCGTGCAAAGTTTACACGCAAGTTTTCAGGCATATGGCTCCAATCGAAGTAGTGATCAGTAGCGGTGGTCCAGTCTAGGAATACTCGAGGGTCTAGACTTCCATCGAAATGGGGTGGAGAGATTTTCACGAGGCGACGGACATCATCGTCCTCTCGTGAACAAAAAGGAGGTGCACGAGGCCGCGGGTGGCCTAGTTCCCAGGCTGCCTCTTCTTCACGGAAGTCAACACGCCTAATAGGATTCCTACGGTAAGGCTCTCTATGGGCTGTGTCTGGGTGAAACTGAGGCGGTTCTTCAGTCGCCAGCCTCAATGGCGGCAGGGGAGGGGTTCCTCGGATGCCAGGTTGGCCCTCTAGCTGTTCTAGGCGAGCATCAGTTCGCTGAACTGCTACTTCTAACGCCTCTATTCGCTCTATCAATCGTGCGATCAACACATTGGAGAGCTCAGTGGTTCCCTCATTTTGGTTTTGTTCAGTGGGATTTGGGAGCTGGTAGTTTACTCCAGATCTAGTTGTCATGGGAAAATAGTGCGATGGTTTGTGAAGATCGATGAACCTGGAAAAAACTAGCAGGGGTGTTTAGCCTAATGAGCAAGGCTCTGATACCAGATTTTGGCGTAAGCCCAGGCACGATGCCGGAGCAGGCGATACAGGGAGGTAATCGAAAGCTATCAATTGGTGAATCAAATGGCAGAAGCAGTAGGCGTAAAGAAAAAAAGCCAGATGCAGGGAAAGCATGGAGCAGACGAAACGCTAAAAAGGCAAACGAGATTGCAGAATCAGAATGCGTAAGGAAAAGCGAAGCAGGTAAAACAACGGAAACAGACGATACAGCAAAATATGCTAAACTGATAAGTGAGATTGCAGGATCAGTAGCCGGGATGAGCAACGGAGCAGACGATACAGTGAGGTAGTAAAATATCCTAACATGGTAAACTGGATTGTAGAATCAGTAGGCGTAAAAAAAAACCCAGCAAACAACACAGAGAGAATACCAGATTACAGAACAGTATAGGAGCAGAGGGGGGAAAAACAGAGGCGGTAAACAGCAGATAAATCGGCAAAGTGCAAGAACATTGCAGCAGCATCCAGATGAACGACGAAATCCAGAAAACGACTGACTTGAGCAACAATAATAAAGTGCAGGAAAACTAGTAGTCTACAAGAATGAATCTCACAAAAGACTCAGATGGATTGACTCACCAAGTAGAAGGAGCCGATTCTTGTTTCACGCCAGAACAGGGTCTGCTTCTATCGTGCAGTTCAACGGTGACCTCGCAGCGATTGTTATTACATTCCAAGAACAAGTTAATGGGGGCGGAGACATTCCCTCCGAATTGCCCTTACACTAACAGTAAGTAGATGCGACGAGACTGCCATGGCAGAGTTCCTTTTTGTAGAAATCAGCCAGGGGAAGCAGGGGATGGAGCTACTGCCTAGTGATGGCACTAGCAGCAGCGGCCTCGAACCAGTCCTTCTATTGGCGAGAAGGATGATCGGAGGGGAAGAGCTGCAGGGTCGGGCAACCTAATTCTAATCATGAAAACAAGACCAGAAAGTAAAGCGAGCTGGGACAGTTCACCAGCGTAACAGAACAGAAACTGGAAGAAGAAATGTAACTGTAGAAATCATATTCAATGTGTCTTTTACATCGTTTGAGGGCTCTTATTTATAGAGCAAAAACAAGAATCTTGATTAGTTACAGAGGATAACTAATCAAGGATTAAGGGAGGATTGGCGAAAACCAACCGAGATCTGGAAGTTTCGCGGGAGCTGGCGAGCGCTTGGGCTGGCGCTTGGGCTGGAGGAGAGGCTTGGGCTGGGGAAGAAGCTGGAGTTACCAGGCACGCCAGGTCGAAGCTTCTGAGTGGGCTGGGCTGCTGTTCGGACTGATAAGGAGCAGAGGTACCGTTTGGGCAGCTTCCGGTGCCGCTTGGATCGCCGGAGTGCTCGCGTGTCTCCATCAGGCGGTGCGTCTTCGTCAATGTCTTAAGCATTCACCAGTTTGGTCCCACAGTTTCTAGATGTCAACCAATTCAGAGAGCAATAAACATGGGACTCACTCAAGCATACACAACACTCATTCCATTCCTATCCATCCAATTCATAATGTTGGGGTTAGCTCAAATGTTTTATTCAGGATACAAAACTCTAATCTTTGCATTAGACTTCAACTCATATTCCTTGGTACCATTGCCAATTTTTCGCAATGCCAGGTAGAGGAGTCTTTTTATTTCAATTCACATTTCTTAGATTTCAACTCATGTCCTTAGGTACCACTGCCAATTTTGCGCAGTGCCAAGTAGAGGAATCTAAGTGTGATTTTATTATTTTTTTTTTCAAGTGTACATATCCTTTCTCAAATGTAGTGTCTCCCCAATAATAGAATGGAATTCAAATACTGAAAAGAGAGTATGTACCTTAATATGAATCGAATGTAAATTGCAAATCAATTGAAGGATCATGAAAATGTTTGACCCACTAAATGAACATCATACAATCAATCCGTTTAGAAAATTTCTAATTCAAAGAACATATGGATATGACTAATAGGTAAATTTCTAACAGGTACTACATTCAACATTTCTCGATAAATTCTAACCAAACATGCATCTAACTTTAAGAGTTTTGCAAGGCTATCATTGGAACAAGACTATCATGACAATTGAATAGAATTTTCAAATTTTTCATCACAAAAACATAGCAATATATTTCTTCAAAGCAACCACATGCAAGCTTATAGATTCACACATCATTTAACATGAAAAGCATAATATCCAATAGGAAAGTAAGTGGCTCAAAAATATGTCATACACTGCAGAGTGTGGGGCTTGAAGAAGTGGACCAGGCCCACGAATAGTGGCATATATGATACAATGCCAATATCAAAATATCCATCACAGAGTATCATAACAAGTCTATAAAGAAAAGCAACCAAACATCCAAGAAGAAGATGGAGTAAAGACAGCTCACCGGCTCTAAAATCTTGCATAGTCCTCTATGCAATGTCGTATACGTGAGAGGATAGGGTGACAATGTCGGGTCTGGGAGATGCTAGCGCCTTTTGCGTAAGTGAGAGCCAGAAGCTCAGGAGCTCTTGCCCTTACCGCGAGAAGTATGACCTGGTGCTTCCTCCTCATCTGAAGAGATTGGTATGTTCCTTATGTTTTCTTTATTAAGCAAGGCAAATCGGTCATCTATAATACACAGCTTCTCCCAAATTGATCCTAACATTTTGTGTTGTCGCTGCATCCCAGCCTCATTAGCTTCCCATCGGGAAGCTTGCTCCTGGCGTATAAAAGAGATCGAGGTATCCATCTGATCGATAAGCTTGCGCTGCTGAAGCTGCTCCTCCCTCATCTCTTGAAGAACACGCATCATGGAATCTGAGGAAGAGCCACCACCAAAGAAAAACGAGCCAGGGGCTGGTGGTGCAGTGTCAACAGGGTCGGGCTGAGGATCTTCGGTTGGCTTGATGCGCCAGTTCGCACGAATACGAACTGTGGTGCGCTCAGGATTAGGCAACGGCAAACAGAACTGGCTATCTTTGAAGGTCATGCAGTAGGCATCACCCCGGCGGACGATGAGTTTCATGGAGACGCATGACTCGATTTCGAGACGGTTGTTTCCAGTAGCCTCAGCCGTACCGTAAGGGATAACCCCAAGAGAGACTACAATCGGAGTAATGAGTCCACCAATAACTATCGCGCCCTTGCGGCAATGCGCAATGCGACTAAATTGTTTTGCCATTCGGAAGGAGATGCGCCCAAGGTCTTCATCGACCGTTGCGGCGGCTTTAACATCTAAAGAGCTGAGGAACTCTAACGTGACTCCGATGTATGTGGGCGAGGTAAGCCAGAGAAATTGCTCCCACCCAATGTTGGAGTACATCAACTCCACGTCGTCCATGAGTCCTAGAATGATAAGCGTGTTTCTATCCAAGTAGCGAGTGTTGAGTATTTGGCGGTGAAGGAGCTGCTCGAAGTTCTGTTGGTGTTCTGCGTTCCTGAAAATGATGCCAAAATTATTCAGCGGAGAAATGTAGGCCTGGGACTGCCGGGAAGACGATTGTGTCGGTCCTCTGGAAGAAGACGACTGCACCGGCTGGTTGACGGGTGTAGTCTGTGGAAGCGAACGAAGTCATCGTCGTCCTCAGTGGAGGAATCGGATACAGGTTGTGGGTCGCGGCAACAGAAGGCAAGAACCTTTCGCCTTGGTGCCATTAGGTTTGAATGTCGGGGACGATGAAGACAGTCTAGGAAGCCAAAAGAAAAAATGATCGAGCATAGAAATATCAACCACTCGCAGAGGCAGAAACAGGAGGGTCAGCGGAGAGGAAAAGCTGGAACACTAATAGCAAGAGTCAGAACAGAGCTGTGCGAACATCTCCGGAGTTGCAGATCTTGAAGAGGGGAGATCCATTGAAGATTTGGAGGTGAGAGATCTTCGGGGGAGTGGAGATCTGGAGCAGAGAGGTCAGCGGCGGCCTGAAGTCGCGCGAACCCTGGCTGAGGTCTAGGGTAAACACGGGCAGTGTTCTATTAGAAACACGGGTGAACTCAACCTGGTTCACCTACCCATGAAACACACGGCGAAAATGCGCCCCTCTAGTTCGGATGTCTTCACGGGTGAACCCCCCCCCCCCC
>JANTFE010015872.1:29159-40130 GCA_027562315.1 Costus pulverulentus | reverse complement strand
ACCTTTGGAGAAGAAGCATTCGACTCTTTGCTTCCAAGGCTCCATCCACCCATGGCTATGGTGAGATCTTCTCATGATCTTTCAATTAAAAACAAAGTTGATCATATAGAACATGCGATCCTATAGAAACCCTAATTCCGCCCATGCTAGTACTTTGATTTGCGCATGCTTAGGGTTTCGCTCCCCCTTGAAGGGGACCCAACAAGTTTTTGGTCATCTACTTTGATGACATTCTATTCTTTAGTCGGACCCTAGATGAACACTTAGAGCATCTTCGCGCCACCTTTGACCTTCTATGCAAGGAGCGCCTCTCCCTTAACACAAAGAAGTACACCTTCAAGACCACCCGAGTCCACTTCCTTGGATACATTGTGTCCTATGAGGGTCTCTCTATTGAGCCCGCCAAGGTGGAGGCCATTCGGCATTGGCCCAAGGCTCGCACCGTGTCTGAAGTCCATAGCTTTCTAGGTCTTGCAGGATTCTACCGCCACTTCATCCGGGGTTTCAACATGATTGCAATCTCTCTGACCCAACATCTGTGTAAGGATGACTTCGAGTGGACTCCCGCCACTGAACGCGCCTTCAACGCCCTTAAGGACGCCATTATAACTGCTCCTATTCTCTGACTTCCTGACTTCTCGAAAGTCTTTGAATTCACATGTGATGCCTCCGGTACTAGGATCGGAGGTTCCCTTAGCCAAGAAGGCCACCCCATCGCCTTCTTTAGTGAGAAATTGAACGCCGTCCGCCAGCGTTATTCGACATACAACGAGGAATTTTCACTATAGTTCAGTCCCTACGGTAGTGGAGGCACTATCTCCTTCACCGTGAATTTGTTTTATATAGCGACCATCAGACCCTGTCCATCCTTAGTGCCTAGAAGAAATTGGGCACCCGCCATGCCATGTGGATCGAGTACTTGCAACTGTACTCCTTTGTGATTAATCACAAGGTGAGTAAGGAAAACATCGTTGCGGACACTTTGAGTCGCGTCCGGACCCTCTTATGCGTGATGCGCACCCGTGTCAACACCTTTGACAACGTTAAGGAGTAATACACCACGTCCTCCGACTTCGGCGCCATTTATGCCACCTTAACTGAGTCTTCAGACCCCGAGTCCCCATACCAGCTCTGCAAGGGCTACCTTTTCTTGGGGAAGCCCTTGTGCATTCCCTGATCATCACTTCGAGGTCATCTTTTGCTCGAGCTACACGCGGGTGGCGTCGCCAGCCATCACGGCCATAACAAGACCCTTGAAATGGCAGAGGAATGCTTCTTTTTGCCTTTCTTCAGCAAGGACGTTGAGCGCATTGTGTGCCATTGTGGTACATGTCAATTGGCCAAGCCCCGACCGGCAAACACTGGCCTCTACACCTCTTTACCGGTTGCTGAGGGTCCTTGGCGCGAACTCAACATGGACTTTGTCCTTGGATTGCCCCACACCGCGTCCCTCTTTGACTCCGTCTATGTGGTTGTGGACCGGTTCTCGAAAATGGCTCACTTCATCTCCTCTTCGCGGACTGCGGATGCGTCTCGCATGGCACACCTTTTCGATAAGGAGATTGACCGTCTCCATGGTTTCCCTTTGTCCATTGTGTCCGACCGTGACACGCGGTTTGTGAGCCACTTTTCGCGCGCACTTTAGGCCCTCTTGGCTACCACCCTGAAATTTTCCACCGCCTACCATCACGAAACTGATGGCCAAACCGAGGTGGTTAATCGTAGTTTTGGGCAACTTGCTTCGTTGCCTCATTGGCAATCACCCGAGGTCTTGGGACACCATCCTCCCTATGACGGAATTCACGTACAATAGTGCAACCAATAGGTCTACGGGTCTTAGTCCCTTCCAAGTCATCTTGGGCCATCAATCGCGTAGGGGGGCCAAGACCAGCTTCGAGGAGGTCCACTAGGATCTGAAGGAAACCTCTCAGATATGTGTTTTCTTCTTAGGATTCTGCTCTCCTTATTTGCATTGCATCGCATTATGGTAGGTTAGTTCCACCCTCCAGTATAACATGTAGTTACATGTAGGTATACTTTCCTGTTTGAATAAAATGTCGCATCATGATATGATAGAAGCATAGCACGTATATTTGCATCTAGAATACATAGGCAAAATTCAGCTCATCACTCACTCACCTAGTGAGCTCTAGCGAAGGAAATTCAGCTTCAACTCAATTCAACTCTCATCACTTGAAGACTTGAGTTGAAAGGGCTTCTTCAAATAATCAACTCCCATGCCAAATCTAGCCTTGGGCGCCCACATCAACATTCAAGAAATCAGCCACAATCTAGATCTACCAATTATTCCCGAAATCAAGGAATCATAAGATAGGCACCTAACACTTGGAGCAACAATTCAAATTTCTCTCCACAATTGGAATCCTCATCAATGCACAAACCGCCCACTCATTCAAATTCAAATGTGTGCCAGCCCCTAGAATTCAAAATTTGAAAACTTACCTTGAAGGAGCCAACCAAAGAAAGAATGACAACTACTAGCTTGTGTACCAATTCCATGTAGCCCTTTTACAATTAATTGCTGAAAATTTCTTACTTAATGTTGCTTATGAGCCTAATGGGAAAAGACACATGTAACCCCTAGTTGCTTTGCCTATATATTGTAGCCTTCATGGCATCATATGATCTTTGAATTAATATATTGTCGAGTAGTTTCTAGCAATTGTAGTCTCTCGGTGCTTGTGTCACCAAACCTTCCTCTCTTCCCCTATTCGCCTTTCCCATCCACATAACCTCCTGTTAGCCGAGATCTTGAAACCTTCCAAGCTGCAAGCTAAGAGTCCTCTTCAACAAAGCTCTTCAGGAAGATCACCTTTGAGGCTGTGTGGGATGGACTGAGGGATGAACCACAATCATTGGAATCCTTTAGACTGGACTAGTGATTTCGATTGGCGAGAGCACTCGAAATCACCCGAGGAACCCTAATCCTTCACAAAACCCATTGGATCCGCTTAACCCGGTAAGCCACAAGAGTAAGAGACTTGGGTTAAGTCAGATATCGGACAGTGTCCTGAGAGGGAGCACATCTGTACCCTAGGAAGGATTACCTTGAGAACATAGATAAAACTCGATTAGAACATCAAGCATTAATATTTCTTCATGTTTCAGTGCGGTGAAACCCGATACCCCGATTGTTTTGTTCTCTGCTTTGCTTGATTTCATTTGCTGTAGTTTAATTACTTGCACTATAATTTTAGCCATTTCTCCATTAATTGTTAACCTAGCTATTAGTTGATTGATCAGTTAGTATTTAACCCTTAGTCCTCGTGGGATCGATACTTATTATATTACACGATAGACCGTGCACTTGCGGTAGCAGCCGTTTGGGCCCTATCAAGTTTTTGGCGCCGTTGCCGGGGACTAGGTTGCCAATATTAACACGATCAGAAGATTGATAAACTAGGTTTAGTTAGAGTTTATTTACTTTTTATTCTTTCTATTTTCTGTTTATTTGCTTTTTTGCTTTAGTTGTAGTATTTATCTGGTGCGGTGCTACTAATCTCTTTTGTTCAAGGTACTTGTTTATGCTCAGGAATACTATTCGAACAGGGAAACTTGTACTTGGAGACCCGGAGATAGAGCGAACTTTCTGTTTGGTCAGAAGAAACTTGAAAAGATTAAAGCTTGAAGGACAATTTTCTGACAGTCAGACGATGGAAGCCAACTGCTCTTTGAAGCACTTTGCAGCACCCACCATCTCTGATGTGCACTCGAGCATATTGCGACCGGCTATCGAAGCCAACAACTTCAAGATCAAGCCATCACTTGTACAAATGGTGCAACAGAACCAATTCAGTGGAGTAGCCACAGATGATCCTAACCTTCATTTATCTATTTTTTTAGAATGTTGTGACACCTTAAAGATTAATAGTGCTCATCCTGATGCAATCAAATTAAGACTCTTCCCTTTCTCTCTCAGGGATCGAGCTAGAGCGTGGCTGCAGTCTTTGCCGCATGCCTCTATTACAATGTGGGAGCAATTGTCTCAAGCTTTTCTGTCAAAATACTTGCCACCGAGCAAAATAGCCCAGCTCAGAAATCAAATCACTAACTTTGCCCAACGAGAAGGAGAGTCCCTGTATGAAGCATGAGATTGGTTCAAGGAACTATTGAGGATGTGCCCGCACCATGGTCTATAGAAATGGGTGATCATTCACACTTTCTATAGTGGATTGCTATCCCAAACTAGACTTTCTGTAGATGCTGCTACTGGTGGGGCACTAATGAACAAGAACTATGATGAGGTGATGGAGTTGATTGAGGACATGACCCTCAACCATTATCAGTGGTCAGGAGAGAGGAGTCAACCAGTTCAAAGTTCAGTGAAGTTTGACATGAATATGATTAATTCCCTAGTAGCAAAAGTAGATTCACTTTCTTCTAAACTTGACTCTATTAATGTTTCTACTTTTAATTCTATGACTTGTGATGTTTGTGGAGTGAAAGGACATTCCCCTGATGACTGCCACATTTTGAATGCTCCCTCTGAACAAGTCAACGATAATGGGAATTTCAGGAATCTAAACAACCCTTACTCGAACATATACAATCCGGGATGGAGAAATCACTCGAATTTCTCATATAGGTTGAATCAAGGGCAATTACCTCCTGCTAATTTTTCTAATCAGAACTTCTCTTCTAATTTCAGGCCTCCCCCTGGAATACAACATCCATCTGCCAATCAAAGGCAACAAGATCCTCCTCTGAAGTCCAGATTAGAGTCGATGTTGGAAAATTTCATGGCAACTCAAATGAAGCACAATGGCTCTATAAATGAGCAAATTCGCCAGTTGAACATGAAGGTGGACTCTGTCTCCACTCACTCGAAAATGACGGAAAGTCAGATCACAGAGCTGGACCAACGAACCAGTTCATTGTCAAGACACCCAGGAATGCTTCCAGCTCAACCTGAAGCAAATCCGAGAGATCAGTGCAACGCCATCCTGATGAGTGGTAGTGAGCGATCAGAGGAATCTGAAATTGAACATGTGGGGAATGAAGAGGAAAAATTTGAAAGCCAGGAAGAGGAGCCTCATCATGAGACTCCTGACATGCCCAACACTGAAACAATAATGGTGGTTGTTGGAGACTCAGCAGATTCCGCATGTAATCAACCACCTCTCAAAGTCAAGGATCCTGGTAGCTTTGGCATACCATGCACGATCGGTAACACCCTATTCAATAGAGCACTCTTGGATTTGGGCTCTGGGGTCAGCATCATGTCATTCGTCACCTTCAAGAAGTTGGACTTGGGAAATCTCAAATCAACATCTCAGGTTCTCCAGTTCGCAAACGGCTCTAGAATTCACCGCTCGGGATCGCTGAGAATGTACCATTGCAATTTAAAGGATTCTCTATCCCGTTAGACTTTGTGATTCTGGATATGGATGAGAACTCCACTTTACCTCTTATATTAGGCAGGCCATTCCTTGCCGCCGTTAGAGCTATAATTGATGTCCCACTGTTGTGTCCGCAAGTGCACGGATACTCGAAGTAATATTTAAGATATCGAACCATAGGGACTTCGCTATTAAGTACTGACTAATTGAGTTTTCACTAGCTAAGCAAATTGAGGGTTGTGTAAATAGCAATCGAACTGTAATCGAAGTAAATCAGAATGAGAGAATCGGGACTAGGGGTTCATTCGTCTTAATATTCAAGACTAAATATGATTAAAGATTCATCAATATATCTTTGTTACGGTTAAGATATAATTCACTTGATAAACAAACTAACTCACTCTCGTGTAGTTAGCTTACAAAGGACGATCCTCACTCTCGTGCAAGATCAATTCAATACTAAATATAAGTGAATTTTGGCTAAAAAGATAAAGAATCACTCTCGTGCATTCTACCTAAATACCAAGATCTCAAGCAAAACTAAGCACTCTCGCACCTTAGTTTCACAAGTTTTAGTCAAGGCTTTCTAACAATCTAACATCTATCTCTAGCATGTTATCATATCTGAAACAACAATAAATTCTAGGTCATAACATTAACAAAAAATAAGCTTCTAAAATCTATGGGTAAGAACACAACCAATCTCTTACGATGAGCTCTTACAATAAATTCTAGGGTTCCAAGTTCTATGATATCATCTTCTCAGTCCATAGCATAAAACTCTAAAACATGTTAATGCATGATGCTAAAAACGATTGAAGGCATAAATCACTTGAGTAAAATAACCATAGCAAAGATATATTGATGTGAGAAAAGTTATTTAGTCATTGAAATATCAAGAGAATAACACCCCCATGTCCAAAGAGGAGTTTAAGCTAACATGGTGAATAAGATACAATATTCCATGGTTTTAGAGAGTCAAAAATCAAAGGAAGAGAAGAGTTTAGAAAGTACAGCACGGCTGTTAAATATTTCACAGCCGTATTTTGCAAGTTGAAATGATGAATAGTGTCGGTGCATATTCTTTCTTTGATTTCTCTTCCAATTGACTTCCTTTCGCTATAAAACTTCTGGTACGTTGTCTCCTCCTCCAGGCGAAGCTTCAGTATGAATTTCGCTGTCTGAGATTAAATCAATTGATAGAATTTTTCATTGATGAGTTGTATTTCAGAAATTTATTGAGTATGAAAAGGCTATTCTTTTAATCAAATATTGATTTCAAAATTTTGATTTTTGCTTGAGGACAAGCAAAGTTTTAGCTTTATGTGTTTGATGACACCAAAATATGTAGTATATTTTGTTTCATTTTGGACAGCTTTTCATACTAAATTGAGGATCTTTTATTTGTTTTTATGTTAAATCCATCAAATATTGCAAAGTCTACTTCTATTTTGGTTTTTCATGTTTTTCAAGCAAAAAGGCACTATTTAAGGCATTTTCAAGTGAAATCAAATACCTGGAAGAGTTATCATCATCAAGAGGAAATCACCTAAGAAATTTCATGCAAAACGAAGCAATTCAGCAAATTACAGCAGTGTCGTAACCCATTTTACCGTACCGTAATTCCAGACAGTACCGTTAAATCAGAGCCCTACCGTATTTTGAGAAGTTTCCGAACAGAAATATTTTTAGAATTTACGGCACCTGCCATAAGCAACATTACAGTACCATATTTCGGAGCGATTCAGAACAGAAACTTCACCCGAAATTACGGCACTACCGTAAGAAACTACACGGGCCATAATTTCCAGACGTTCGCGAACAAAGAGTTCAGCCGATTTTACGACACTACCGTAAACCAGATTACGGTGCCGTAATTCCTGACGACATCATAACAGAAGAATCGAGCGATTTTACGGCAGTGCCGTAAGACATTACACTGCCGTAATTTCTGTACCGAATGTGACGCCCGATTCTTGCGGAGAAGATCGCGAGTGATCCAGAGCCTTAAATCGGATGCCGTAAGAAGCAGAAAGGGAGCTTTTTATGAGAGGATTATGAAGAGACCAAAAGCCCCAAATTTCGTGGACTGTCGAGGGAGAAATCGTGATCCACGCCGCCGCCTACGGTTTCGCCGCCGCGCTTGATCCAAACATCCTCCGACCGTCATTTTCATACTGCAGCTTCATCTGAAGGAGGAGAGAACGTGCTAGAAGTTTCAGACCGAAAGGAGATCGATTGGAAGAGAAACCAAAGAAGTTCCAATGACTAGATGACTATTTTTACTATTTCGTTGAGTTTAATATTACCATGATGATTTTGCTCATTTGATAATTGTGCTTAGACTCTCTATAAATTCATGCTACTAATTATGTTCTTAAAATTTTTGCTTGAAACCGAAAGGTAATTGCTTTAGAATTTGGAACCCTAGAATTGCGTGTTAGGATCCCTTCCTTTGGTTAGATCTAATTTGATCTGTTCTTGTAGATTAATTGCCATAATTATAACTTGAACCTATAGATCGAGTCTAATTGTCAAACTTGGAGATCTTGTGCGAAAGCAAGGATCAGAACGTTGGAGATCCGTGAGTAAAACTAGTGTTGAGATTCGGATGCACGAAAGTGATCCTTGAATCTCCACTAGAGATTATCAGCATTGAATTCGGATGCACGAAAGTGATCCTTGAATTCATTGTTTGATGATTTACTTATCTTCAGCATTGGGAAGAATCTTGCGCGAAAGCGAGGATAAATCCCTGTGCGGTCGTTTGCACGAAAGTGAAACAACCCTTTTATTTAGTAAATTACATCTTCATCATGATAAATTTAAATTGACGAAATCCTTACTCATATCTAGCTCATAAAAGTTAAAGTGAACGAAACCCTAGTCCCAGCTTTTCTCTCCGATAATTCTGTTTTTAGCTTTCAATTTCTATTCTCACTACTTAGATTAGCCTAGATTGTAAGAAATCAGCCATTTAGTATTCGACAACGTTGGTCCCTGTGGATTCGATACATTCTTTATTACTTCGAGTATCCGTGTACTTAATCTCAGACAGCGAAATTCATGCTGAAGCTTCGCCTAGAGGAGGAGACAACATACCAAAAGTTTTAGAATGAAAGGAAGTCAATTAGAAGAGAAATGAATGAAAGAAGATGCGCTGACACTATTCATCATTTCAACTTGCAAAATATGGCTATGAAATATTTCACAGCCGTGTTGTATTTTCTAAACTCTTCTCTTCCTTTGATTTTTGACTCTCTAAAACCATGGAATATTGTATCTTATTAACCATGCTAGCTTAAACTCCGCAAGTGCACGGATACTCGAAGTAATAAAGAAAGTATCGAATCCACAGGGACCTACGTTGTCGAATACTAAATAGCTGATTTCTTACTATCTAGGCTAATCGAAGTAGTGAGAATAGAAATTGAAAGCTAAAAATGGAATTATCGGAGAGAAAAGCTGGGACTAGGGTTTCGTTCACTTTAACTTTTATGAGCTAGATATGAGTAAGGATTTCGTCAGTTTAAATTTATCATGATGAAGATGTAATTTACTAAATAAAAGTGTTGTTTCACTTTTGTGCAAATGACCGCACAGTGATTTATCCTCGCTTTCGCGCAAGATTCTTCCCAATGCTGAAGATAAGTAAATCATCAAACAATGAATTCAAGGATCGCTTTTGTGCATCCGAATTCAATGCTGATAATCTATAGTGGAGATTCAAGGATCACTTTCGTGCATCCGAGTCTCAACACTAGTTTTACTCACAGATCTCCAACGTTCCAATCCTTGCTTTCGCACAAAATCTCCACGTTTGACAAATAGACCCGATCTATAGGTTCAAGTTATAATTATGGCAATTAATCTACTAGAACATATCAAATTAGATCTAACCTAAGGAAGGGATCCTAACATGCAATTCGAGGGTTCCAAATTCTCAAGCAATTACCTTTCGGTCTCAAGCGAAAATTTTAAGAACATAATTAGTAGCATGAATTTATAGAAAGTCTAAGCACAATTATCACATGAGCAAAATCATCATGGTAATATTAAACTCAACGAAATAGTAAAAATAGTCATCTAGTCATTTGAAATCAAGTGAATTACTCCCCCATGTCCCAAAAGTAGTTAAAGCTATCGTCATGAGGGAATTACAATAGATCATGGGTTCAGAGATCGAAAATTGAAGTAAAAGAGAAGCTTAGGAAATACAGCACGGCTGTGAAGTATTTCACAGCCATAATCTTGCAAGAACTGCCGATGAATAGTGCTGGCGACCCCTTTTTCTTTGGTTTCTCTTCCAATCGATCTCCTTTTGGTCTGAAAATTCTAGCACGTTCTCTCCTCATTCAGACGAAGCTTTAGTATGAAAATGACGGTCGGAGGACATTTGGATCAAGCGCGGCGGCGAAACCCTAGGCGGCGGCATGGATCACGATTTCTCCCTCGACAGTCCACAAAATTTGGGGCTTTTGATCTCTCCATAAACCTCTCGTAAAAAGCTTCCTTTCTGTTTCTTACGGCATCCGATTTAAGGCTCTGAATCGCTCGTGATCTTCGCCGCAAGAATCGGGAGTCGCGTTCGGAACAGAAATTACGGTAGTGTAATGTCTTACACCACTACTGTAAAATCTCTCGATTCTTCTGTTCTGATGTCGTCGGGAATTACGGCACCGTAATCTAGTTTACGGTAGTGTCGTAAAATTGGCTGAACTCTCTGTTTGCGAACGTCTGGAAATTACGGCCTGTGTAGTTTCTTACGGTAGTACCGTAATTTCGGGTGAAGTTTCTGTTCTGAATCTCTCTGAAATACGGTAGCGTAATGTTGCTTACGGCAGGTGCCGTAAAATCAAAAAAATCTTTCTGTTCGGAAACTTCTCAAAATACGGCATGGCTCGGATTTTACGGTACTGTCTGGAATTACGGTACCGTAAAATGGGTTACGACACTGCCGTAATTTGCTGAATTGCTCCGTTTTGCGTGAGATTTCTTGGGTGATTTCCTCTTGATGATGATAACTCTTCCATGTATTTGATTTCTCTTGAAAACGCCTTAAATAGTGTCTTTTTGCCTGAAAAATATGAAAAACCAAAATAGAAGTAAACTTTGCAATATTTGATGGATTTAACATAAAAACAAGTAAAAGATCCTCAATTTAGTATGAAAAGGTGTCCAAAATGAAGCAAAATATACCACATATTTTGATGTCATCAAACACATAAGGCTCAAACTTTGCTTGTCCTCAAGCAAAAATCAAAATTTGATTAAAATAATAGTCTTTTCATACTCAATAAATTTCTAAAATACAACTCATCAATGAAAAATTCTATCAATTGATTTATAAAATTTCAAATAAACATTTCATTCATAGAACTCAACCCTCTCGATCCATAATTCAATCAAATAAAACTTCGCAACATGTACAATAAATAGAATTTTCATTCTCATGATTTCACCCAATTTTCAGTTCAAATCTATCATGCTTTTATTTACAAGAATTAGGTCTCCAAGATCTTTTTCCACTCACAGCTTTTCTTTTTTTTCTTTTTATTTTTTTATTTATTTTTGGCATCATTCACATTCTCTAACTCGATTACCGCCCCCT
>JANTFE010015872.1:11577-26858 GCA_027562315.1 Costus pulverulentus | reverse complement strand
AAACTAGTTAATTAACATCCAATACTGCTTAACGTAATATCCACAGTCAATGATTTTATTTAAATCAAAATAATACTTACCAGGACTTAAGATCCTTGGATCTTACAGGCATGGCTGCAAACTCACAACTTAATGGCAGCAAAACAATAATATAGTTCAACTCAAGTCGAATGCCGTCCTATCAACGTGTTCTAATGTGATAAAAATAGGGCATAAACAGAGCATGTAATCTCAATCTCAATATCAATATGGCAGGTATGAATCATAGTTTCAGCATCATGAATAACACTAACTAAGTAAATATGAAGTGAAAATCAACTCATAACTCCAGCTCAAAAATTATCAAAACCGTGAATGAACAGTAACTTTACCACGTTTCAACTTCTTTCAGTTCAAATCATCAGTCAAATCGACCCAAATTCTTTTTAAACAATAAGGGGTTGAAAGTTCAAGCTCTCACGAGTGAATAGAAACAAAAATCACTTAAAATGGTGGAGGATTGAGCGAGAATGAGCGAAAGGGGCGAAAATTGGTGAAAAGTCGCTAAATCGGAAAAATTGGAGAATCGGTTACCTAATCGATGATGAAAACTGAACGAAAGTGGTCGCTGGCATCCACTAAAGGTCGGAGATGGTCGGAAATCCAAGGAAGGCTCGAAAACGAGTGAGATCAAGGGTAAAAACTCTAAAAATGGTTCGGTCGAAACCCTAAATACGGCACTGGGCTCGCGTGCCAGAAAACAGATTACGACAGTGTTATTTCTTACGGCACTGCCATAAAATCTCGACTGCTTTCTAATCAAAAATGACATGAAAATACGGTACCTGCCGTAAAAATCAAGTAGCAAATTATTATTTTTATTATTTTTTTTTGGAAAAAAAATGAAAAATAAATTCCAGAAAATACGGCACATAAAACAACTTACGGTAGTGCCGTAAAAATAAAGGAACTCTCTGGCTGATTTCGGATGCAAAATACGGTACCGTAGTTTATCTTACGGCAGTACCGTAGTTTCGAGACAACCTTCTGATCGAAAGAGGACTGAAAATACGGTACCGTAAAAAACTTTACGGTAGTGCCGTAATTTGCAGCAAAATCACAATTTACCTACAAGAATAAAAGAAAAATTAGTATCGAGCTAAAATTAAGTTAAAGAAAACAAAATAGAGGTTAGAAAGCTTGGGTTGCCTCCCAAGAAGCACTAATTTAAAGGTCATTAGCTTGACCCTTTAACACTCGGGTTTGATCGTGAATTATTGAATCTCTCTCCTAATTTTCCAACATAAGGCTCAATTTTGAAACAGTATCCTAATTTGCTCAGAATCTCTTCTATTTTGTCAATCAGTCTAGAGTTTTCTCTTCTTTTCTTCCTCCTTGTCTTTTTCTTTTTCTGCAATTTCTCATCAATACCCTTAAAAAGATTGTTAGATTCATTATTTGGGGTCTCCTCAATCAAACTTGAAACATCATAAATTTCATCATTAAATATTTCAACGTTGCAACAGGATCCTAAGTTTGAAAGTTTATTCAATGTATCATTAAGATTAAATTCAATCTTGTTGTCACATATGCCAAAGGTAATCTTTCCTTCTTTCACATCAATGTTAGCTTTAGCTATGGCTAATAATGGTCTACCAAGAATGATAGGATTTCTAGAATTTACCTCCATGTCTAACACTACAAAATCTGCAGGAATGAAAACTTACCAATTTGTACAGGGACATTCCCTAATATGCCTACAAGATACTTTACCGACGAATCTGCGAGCTGTAAGGATATGGATGTATGCTTTAGCTCTCCAAGATTTAGTTCCCTGTAAGTAGAAAGAGGCATTAGACTCACACTTGCACCGAGGTCACATAAGGCTCGGTCAAAAGCCATATTGTCTATTGAACAAGGTATAGAAAAACTACCTGAATCTTCCAGTTTAGGTGGCAGTTTGTTCTTTATGATAGCACTATAATCTTCAGTTAAAGTAACAGTGCATGTACCATAATTGTTTAATTTCCTTTAAAAACTTGGCATAAGATGACATTTCAGGAATAACTTCAGTAAAAGGAATGTTAACATAAAGCTATTTCAGGATTTCAAGAAATTTGCTAAAATTTTTTTTTGTCTAGTTTATGTTAAACCAACCATTGAGGAAAAGGTATTGGTGGCTGGTAAGGATCAGGCAAATTAGATTTAGGATTGTCTTTCTCACATGATTCCTCCCCTTTTGGTTCATCACCCTTTTGAGGTGATAAACAAGTTTGGGATTTCTCATGTGAAGAAGATTCCCCTAACTCTAAATCCCTTTTATTATCATTAAGCATTTCTTCAATGTTTTCAAACCTCCCTCTAGGTTCTCCTAGTTGTTTCCCACTTCTAGTTATAATGGCATTTATAGTGCCCCCTAGGGTTTATCTCTGGTTTTGCAGGCAATTTCTCAGGGGGTCTGTAAGGTACACTAGCATGTTGTGCAATTTGGTTTTCAAGAATTTTGTTGTGGGCCTCTACTCTATCCAGTCTAGAGTTAATTTGATGAAAGCTTTCCATAAACCCTTCAATTTGTCTACTTTGTTTTGACAGGATTTGTTTTTTATCAGACATAAACTCTTCAATTTTTCTATCTTGTTTTAGCTCAAACTGATTTTGACTGGTCATTATTTTTTCAAACATGGATTTTATCTCAGAAAATTGATCATTACTTTGATTCATATTTTGGTTGGGATTTTGCCTTTGGAATCCTTTGTTTTTAGTGTTCCCCCCTACATTGTTATTGTTTTTCTATGAAAGATTGGGGTGATTTCTCCATCTAGGGTTATATGTACTAGAATAGGGATCATTAGGTCTACTTTGATTATAATTCCGTATGACATGCACATGCTCATTACCTTTATCAACAATTCTACAATATTCGGTAGTATGACCATCATTACCACAATTTTCACAAGTAATAGCAGAAACATAAGTAGTTTGCATGGAATTTAACTTACTGCACAAAAAGTCTACCTTCTCTTCTATGGATCGCCATCCTTCACTTTTACCCTTACCTTGAGAAGGCTTGTAAAGTACTCCCCTCTCAGTAGTCCATTGATTCTGGTTCAATACCATCTCCTCTAGTAGTCTGAAGGCATCATCTGGTGTTTTGCTTATAAGAGCTCCTCCTGCAGCAGCATCCACAATCATTTTATTCTGATCAGATAATGTAATATATGAAATTTGCAGTAAAGTTTGAAGTTCTAGTCCATGGTGAGGGCACTTCCGCTGCAGTTCATTAAATCTCTCCCAGGCCTCACTGAGCGACTCCCCACTTCTTAGTTGAAAGCTTGTAATTTGGTTTCTCATCTGCAGTGTCTTGCTTGGGGGAAAGTATTTGTTCAAGAAGGAATTGGACAGTTGATTCCAAGTGGTGAAGGTACCGGCTGGGTGTGAATTAAGTGATGTCTTTGCCCGGTCCCTAAGAGAGAAATGAAAAACTCTTAATCTCAATGCATCGCTAGAAACACCATTCAATTTAATAGTATCGCATAATTCAAGAAATAAGGCCAAGTGTTGGTTGGGATCCTCGAGTGGAGATCCTCCAAACTGATCTTGTTGAAACATTGCAATGAAACCAGGCTTAATCTGAAAATTGTTGGCCTCAATTGCTGGCCTAGCTATACTAAAATGAATTTCATGATGATTAGGGGCTGCATAGTCCCAAAGTGTTCTTTGATTGTTCTAATTGTCTTCCATCTCTAATATTTCCTCTTCTAACTCTGGTTGGAATGTCTCTTGCAATTCTTCTTGTGATGTCTCTTCTAATCTCAACTTTCTACGTGCTCTTAATGTCTTATTGATTTTAGGATCCAATGGTACAAGTGGTCCTGACCTAAGGCTCCTATGCATGCAAAGTAGATAGATCAAGTGATTTCAAGAAACAGAAAATAAGCAGTAAATAAAAACCTAATCTAGCAATAATCTCAACGTCTTTAATATCGACAAAAACTAAGGTCCCCGGCAACGACGCCAAAAACTTGATGTGATCCGCAAGTGCACGGATACTCGAAGTAATAAAGAAAGTATCGAATCCACAGGGACCTACGTTGTCGAATACTAAATAGCTGATTTCTTACTATATATGCTAATCGAAGTAGTGAGAATAGAAATTGAAAGCTAAAAACGGAATTATCGGAGAGAAAAGCTGGGACTAGGGTTTCGTTCACTTTAACTTTTATGAGCTAGATATGAGTAAGGATTTCGTCAGTTTAAAGTTATCATGATGAAGATGTAATTTACTAAATAAAAGGGTTGTCTCACTTTCGTGCAAACGACCACACAGGGATTTATCCTCGCTTTCGCGAAAGATTCTTCCCAATGCTGAAGATAAGTAAATCATCAAACAATGAATTCAAGAATCACTTTCGTGCATCCGAATTCAATGCTGATAATCTCTAGTGGAGATTCAAGGATCACTTTCGTGCATCCGAGTCTCAATACTAGTTTTACTCACGGATCTCTAATGTTCTGATCCTTGCTTTTGCACAAGATCTCCACGTTTGACAAATAGACTCGATCTATAGGTTCAAGTTATAATTATGACAATTAATCTACTAGAACATATCAAATTAGATCTAACCTAAGGAAGGGATCCTAACATGCAATTCTTGGGTTCCAAATTCTCAAGCAATTACCTTTCGGTCTCAAGCAAAAATTTTAAGAACATAATTAGTAGCATGAATTTATAGAAAGTCTAAGCACAATTATCACATGAGCAAAATCATCATAGTAATATTAAACTATAGTAAAAATAGTCATCTAGTCATTGGAAATCAAGTGAATTACTCCCCCATGTCCCAAAAGTAGTTTAAGCTATCGTCATGAGGGAATTACAATAGATCATGGGTTCAGAGGATTGAAAATTGAAGTAAAAGAGAAGTTTAGGAAATACAGCACGGCTGTGAAGTATTTCACAGCCGTAATCTTGCAAGAACCGCCGATGAACAGTGCCGGTGACTCCTTTTTCTTTGGTTTCTCTTCCAATCGATCTCCTTTTGGTCTAAAACTACTGGCACGCTCTCTCCTCCTTCAGGCGAAGCTTCAGCATGAAAATGACGGTCGGAGGACGTCTGGATCAAGCGCGGTGGTGAAACCCTAGGCGACGGCGTGGATCGCGATTTCTCCCTCGACAGTCCACAAAATTTGGGGCTTTTGGTCTCTCCGTAATCCTTTCGTAAAATGCTCCCTTTCTGCTTCTTACGGCATCCGATTTAAGGCTCTGGATCGCTCGCGATCTTCTCCGCAAGAATCAGGCGTCGCGTTCGGAACAGAAATTATGGCAGTGTAATGTCTTACGGCACTACCGTAAAATCACTCGATTCTTCTATTCTATTGTAGTCGGGAATTATGGCACCGTAATCTAGTTTACGGTAGTGCCATAAAATCGGCTGAACTCTCTGTTCGTGAACGTTTGGAAATTACGGCCCGTGTAGTTTCTTACGGTAGTGTCGGATTTCGGGTGAAGTTTCTATTATGAATCTCTTCGAAATACGGTACCGTAATGTTGCTTACGGTAGGTGCCGTAAAATCCAAAAATCTTTCTGTTCGGAAACTTCTCAAAATACGGCAGGGCTCAGATTTTACGGTACTGTCTTGAATTACGGTACCGTAAAATGGGTTACGGCACTGCCGTAATTTGCTGAATTGCTCCATTTTACGTGAAATTTCTTGGGTGATTTCCTCTTTACAATGATAACTCTTCCATATATTTGATTTCGCTTGAAAATGCCTTAAATAGTGCCTTTTTGCCTAAAAAACATGAAAAACCAAAATAGAAGTAGACTTTGCAATATTTGATGGATTTAAGATAAAAACAAATAAAAGATCCTCAATTTAGTATGAAAAGGTGTCCAAAATGAAGCAAAATATACTACATATTTTGGTGTCATCAAACACATAAGGCTCAAACTTTGCTTTCCTCAAGCAAAAATCAAAATTTGATTAAAAGAATAGCCTTTTCATACTCAATAAATTTCTAAAATATAACTCATCAATGAAAAATTCTATCAATTGATTTAATCTCAGACAGTGAAATTCATACTAAAGCTTCGCCTGGAGGAGGAGACAACGTACCAGAAGTTTTAGAGCGAAAGAAAGTCAATAAGGAGGCAACCAACGAGAGGAAGAGGACGACACAAAAAGCCCTAATTTTCAACCACTCGACGGAGAGAAATCATCAGAGATGGTTTGAATTCGTTGCGATGGCGTAACCCTAGGCGGTAGTATGAATTGTGATTTCTCTTCGTCGAGTGGTTGAAAATTAGGGCTTTTTGTGTCGTCCTCTTCCTCTCGTTGGTTGCCTCCTGATTGCTTCTTACAGCATTGAATTTAAGGGTCTGGATCAATCGCAATCGTCTTCGTAAAAATCGGGCGTCGAAATTGACCTAGAAGTCGCATTCAAAAACAGAAATACGGTAGTGTAATAGTTTACGGCCCTGCTGTAAAATCGATCGAGCATTCTATTCTAAAAGTGCTGGGAAATACGGCAACGTAATATGGTTCACGGTACTACCGTAAAATCGGTTGAACTCTCTGGTCGGAAACGTCTGCAAAATATGGCTTGTGAAATAGTTTACGGCAGTGCCGTAATTTCAGCAATGGTCTCTATTCCGAAAGTGCTCCAAAATACAGCCGTGTAATTCTTTACGGTGGTGCCGTAAAACCCGGGAAGTTCTCTATTTGGAAAATCACCAAAATACGGCCGTGCTCTCGATAATACGGTAGCCGCGAAAAATACGGTACCATATTATAAATACGGCCCTGCCGTAATTTGGTCCTCAACCTCGATTTGCATGAAATTTCTTATGTGACCTCTTCTTGATGTTGAGAATTCTTCTATGTATTTGATTTTGCTTGAAAACACCCTAAAATGATGCATTTTTGCCTGAAAATCATGAAAAACTAAAATAGAAGTAGACTTTGCAATATTTGATGGATTCAGCATAAAAACAAGTAAAAGATCCTCAATTTAGCATGATAAGGTATCTAAAATGATACAAAATATATTATATATTTTGGTGTCATCAAAATACATAAGGCTCAAACTTTGCTTGTCCTCAAGCAAAATCAAAATTTGATTAAAAGAATAACCTTTTCATGCTCAATAAATTTCTAAAAGACAATCATCAATGAAAAACCCCATCAATTGTTTCACAAAACTTCAAATAAACGTATCATTCTTAGAATTCTGTCATCTAGATCCACAACTCAATCATATAAAACTTTGCAACTTGTACAATAAATAGAATTTTTAATCTCATGATTTCACCCAGTTTTCAGTTCAAATCTATCATGCTTTTGCTTATAGGAGTTAGGTTTCCAAGATCTTTTTCCACACCTAATTTTTTTTATATGATTATTGTTGCAAAGATGGTATGTATCCACATAGACACATACTTTTTATTTTTGACTTCAACTCTTTTCTTCGGTACCACTATCAATTTTGTATAGTGCCAAGTAGAGGAGTCTTATTCTTTTTATCACTCATTATTTTTCATGCATAGACTTCAACCCATGTCTTAGGTACCACTATCAATTTTACATAGTTCCAAGTAGGGGAGTTTCTCACTATTTTTATGGATCTTGGATTCTTATTTCCCAACAAATAACAAAAATAGACTAAACATCTACTAGGTTGATCAATTGACATCAATTCACAAATCATACTTATATGCTCACCTAATTTAAAGGAGTAGTTTCACCTTTAGATTTTATTCTTTACATAATACATCTACCTAAAATCTTATGCATCAATCAACGTCATATTTCAATAGACAAATATGTATTAAAGAAATAAATTTAACATGATATGGTTATATCTTCAATCATGAATTTGGGTTCATTTATCATCAATTAAATCATCAAGAAAATACTTATCATCATCATCAATGAAAATTTTTCAAGATAGAAGCAACAAGCAAAGTAAATCACATGCATCCAACAATCCCAAGAAAAATAATATCATCATCGCATGGGACAACCATATCGAAAAGTAATCATCAGTGTAATCATTATTATTGTACAACCACATCGAAAATATAAGCATGTCAAGAGTAGTAGTGGGGGCGGTCGTAGAGCATCATCCTTCCCTTCATCATATGAAACAATAATAAGATATATAAAAATATAGCATAGCAAAGAAATAAAGGTTGATAATACTCACAAAGCATCTACTCATCGCCATCTGATCGTGTGTCCTCAGAGTCCCTTGCAGCAGTCTCCATGGGATCATAGTATGGTGTCCCTACTTGATCACCTTCATATCCATAGTCTCTGTGATCTGCATAACCAAAACGGTCATAAAGGAAGTTGCCCATGTCTGATTACACAATCTCTCCATATCCCTGTGGATGTATCCCAGAGTCTCTTGCATCCCATCCAGGCGGCGTTCTTGGTTGTACATCTGTGATGTGAGCGCCTGAAAACCTAGATCGTGATGGCTAGGAAAACCACCCCTCGTCCCATGTGAGGAAGTACCAGCGGCTGTGAAGAATCATGAGGAGGTGACTCGATCCCATAGGGATCACTCCTTCCACCCCAGGTGGGTGGCGGTGGAACTGTATCTAGCATTGGAGTAAAAGCTGCCTCAGCTGCACTAGGAGATAACTTCCAGTTAGCTCTTTCTCTGACCGTGGTCTTCTCGATGTGAGGTAAGGGTAGAAGAGGGATATTTGGTCCAAGGACCAAACAAAAAATGTCACCTTCCCTAACAATCATCTTCATTGCTATGCAAGACTCAATGTCTAGTCTTGCATTCCCTTTTTCCAACTCAGTTCCATATGGCTCTATCCCATAGGAGTGACCAAGCCTCCTATCACCACAGATCCTCTATTCACTCTGGCAACCTTGTCCATGTGTTTTATCATGAAGAAAGCCACATCAACAGCAAATCCATTGAGCATCCCCCAAAGAAGATAGAGTTCGAGTTGATGGACCATGCCGTCGCTGTCTCCTCTTCCAAACACAGTGTGTGCTAGAACCCTGTGGGCATACTTAATACAAGGGTTCTTGATCTTTCTAGCTCTAGCAGAAACGGCATAGAAATGACTCTCATCTGTAATTTGGTTCCAGAAAATGCCTTCCATGAATCCATGAGGCATCTCAGTATATCCTCCTGTGCTCAACTCAAAGATATCTCTTACTTCTTGCAATGTAAGCTTCCTCTCCTCATTAGCTAATCTGAAAGTGATTTCCCCTTCTACTGGTCCATTCGAAAATTCCTTTAAGTCAATTATTAAGCTGCTCAAGAACTCCATAACAAGTGGTAGATAAGTGTGCGGAGTCATCTGGAAGAACTACTTAGCCTTGATCCTCTCAAACATCCGAAGCACGTCCTCATAAAGCCCCATGCATCCAATGTTCTTCAATCAGCATACTTAGTGTTGTTGATTTTTCTTTCTAAAATTTTGTTGTATCTGGATTCCTGCATTTCATTTCTGAACATTATCCCATGGGGGTTATGTGGTTGAGATAATTCAGCAGGGGCTTTCCCTTTTCTTCTTGGACAAATTGACATTGTTCTTGGTGCCATGAGTATGAACTCAAGCTGCAATTTTTAATTTAATGCAAATACAACAAATATATGACATTGTATCATACTCTCGACATCATCAGAAATGTTAATCAAGTTCATTGGAAACGAAAATCAACTTAGAACTCAGGCTTAAACTCAAGAAACAGAGTAAACTTCAATGAACAGTAACTTCGAGTAAGTTCAGCGTACTTCAGTTCAAATCGGTTACGGAAATCGATTTAAATTCTTCCAAACAGCAAAGGATCGATAGCCTATCCTCTAACGGGTAAATGAAAACATGAATCACTCGAAATGGTTGAGAAACACGTGAACATGAGTGAAAGGGGTGAAACTTGATAAAAACTCGTCAAATCTATAAAATCGGTGAAATGAGTACCTAATCGACGATGAAAGCTGAACGGGAAAGGTCGCCGGCATCCCCAGGTGGTCGGAGATGATCGAAAATCCAAGAACTACTAAAAATTGAATGAGAACGAGGGTAAAAACCCTAAAAATGGTCCGGTGAAAACCTAAATACGGCACAGAGTTCGCATGTCAGAAAATGAAATACGGCAGTGTAATGTCTTACGGCACTGCCGTAAAATTACGACTGCTCTCGGGTTAAAGCTGGATCAGAAATACGGTACCGTACAGCAGTTTACAGTACTGCCGTAAAATCTCGGCAGTGTACTGTTCAAAAATGACTCAGAAATACGGTACCGTGTAATCCATTATGGTACTGCCGTAAAAATCAAGGTGTGAGAAATATTTATTTTTTTTATTTTTTTTTTATGTGTGTAAAATACGGTACCATTAACTAACTTATGACGGTGCCATAAAAACAAGGAGACTCTTTGGTTGAATTGTGCAACAAAATACGGTACCGTGTAAGTGTTTATGGTAGTGCCGTAATTTCGTCACAACCCTCTGGTGGAAAGTCAACCGAAAATACGATACTGTAATAGACTTTACGGTAGTACCGTATTTTGCATCAAATCATGATTTTCCTGCAAAAATAAAAGAAAAATTAGTCCTAAGCAAAAATTGAAACAAATAGAGGTTAGAAAGCTTGGGTTGCCTCCCAAGAAGCGCTAATTTTAATGGTCATTAGCTTGACCCTTTCACTCTTGGATCCGCTTGTATTTCATCAAGTAGATAATTCTCCCCTTCTTCAATCCGATTTCCATGATAGTAGTGTTTCAATCTCTGTCCATTAACTTTGAATACTCCATTCTCTTCACTCCATATGTCGACGGCTCTGTACGGATAAGTCTTCTTCACCTGAAAAGGCCCAGACCATCGAGACTTAAGTTTACTAGGAAAAAGTCTCAATCTAGAATTAAACAAGAGAACGAAGTCACCTGGTTGAAATTCTTTTATGAGTACATGTTGATCATGCCATCTCTTGGTTCTCTCCTTGTAGATCTTTGCATTCTCATAAGCTGAGAGTCTAATTTCATTAACTTCCCTCAATTGCAGTTTCCTCTTTTCACTTGCACTCTTCAAGTCAAAATTTAATGCTCTGATTGCCCAGAATGCTTTATGCTCGAGTTCTACAGGAAGGTGACATGATTTGCCATAAACCAATTGAAATGGTGACATACCTATTGGTGTTTTCAAAGCAGTCCGGTATGCCCAAAGTGCATCATCGAGCTTGAGCGCCCAGTCCTTCCTTGTTATTGACACTATCTTTTCCAATATCCCTTTAATTTCTCTGTTAGATATCTTGACTTATCCAATTTTTTTGGGATGGTAAGGTGTTGCAACTCTATGATTTACCCCATATTTTCTAAGTAAGGCTGAAAATTTATGTTCAATAAAGTGGGATCCTCCATCACTAATCATGACTCGTGGTACTCCAAAGCGTGATAATATAACTCTTTTAAACAGTTTTACCACGACCCTAGAATCATTAGTGGGAGAAGCAATGGCTTCTACCCACTTGGAAACATAATCTACCGCCACGAGTATATAATTATTCCCTCAAGATGATGGAAAAGGTCCCATGAAATCAATACCCCAAACATCAAAAATTTCAACTTCAAGTATGGTTGACAATGGCATCTCATTCCTTCTATTTATGTTCCCCATCCTTTGACAATTATCACAAGACATTATAAAATTCCTTGCATCCTTAAATAATGTGGGCCAATAAAATCCAGATTGTAGTACCTTGAAAACTGTCTTCTCAATACTAGCATGTCCTCCATATGATGATCCATGACACGGCGATAATATGTATTTCATTTCTTCTTCGGAGATACATCTCATAAATATTCCATCTGCACATCTTTTGAACACATAAGGCTCATCCCAAAAATAGTGTTTAACATCTGCTAAAAATCTTTTCTTGCCTTGGTAACTCAAATCATAAGGAAATATATTAGCAACTAGATAATTTACAATATCTGCATACCAAGGGGCCTTAATTTGTTCAATCCTCATCAGTTGTTCCTCAGGAAAGGAATCATTAATATCACCTTTTGTATCTTCTACAATCATCCTTGAAAGGTGGTCTACAACTAAATTCTCAGTTCCTTTCTTATCTTTGATTTTCAGATCAAATTCTTGCAGAAGCAAAATCCATCTCAACAACCGTGGCTTACTGTCTTTCTTCTACATCAAATATTTAACTGCAGCATGATCAGTATATACTACAACTTTTGAATTTATCAAGTAAGATCTGAATTTGTCAAATGCAAAAACTATAGCCAACAACTCCTTCTCAGTAGTGGTGTAATTCCTCTGTGTTTCATCTAAAGCTTTACTGGCATAAGAGATCACATAAGGCTTCTTTTCCTTTCTTTGCCCTATAACTGCTCCCACTGCAAAATCACTAGCTCCTGAAAAGCAAATAGACATTTCTCATTAAAACAGAATTTGGTATCTTTACGAAGTAATTCAGTCAGAGGTTTAGTAAGTTTAGAGAAGTCCGTGATGAACCTCCTGTAAAACCCTGCATGTCCCAAAAAGCTTCTGATCTCCTTGACAGTGGTGGGCGGTGCCAACTTCTCAATCACTTCTATTTTGGCCTTGTCCACTTCAATCCCACTCTCCGAAACAAGATGACTCAAAACTATCCCCTCTCTAACCATAAAGTGACACTTTTCCCAATTCAAGACAAAGGTTAGTCTCTTCGCATCTTTGTAGAACTCTAGAGAGATTCGCTAAGCAGTCATCAAAAGAAAAACCGTAGACAAATAAATCATCCATAAAAACATCCATGAAGTCTTCAATAAATTCAGAAAAAATTGTCATCATGTACCTCTGAAAAGTACAAGGTGCATTGCATAAACCAAAGGGCATTCTCCTATAAACAAAAGTACCATATGGACATGTAAAAGTTGTCTTATCCTGATAATCAGGATGAATAGGAATCTGAAAAAAATCCAGAATACCCATCGAGAAAACTAAAGTAATAGTGTTTAGCAAGTCTCTCAACCACTTGATTAATGAAAGGCAAGGGAAAATGATCCTTCCTAGTGGCAGCATTTAATTTTCTATAATCAATACACATACGCCAACTAGTGACAGTTCTAACAGATATCAATTCATTGTCCTTATTTTTCATTACAGTGACATCTCCCTTTTTTGGAACACAATGTACAAGGCTTGCCCACTTACTATCTGAGATATGGTAGATAATACCTGCATCTAGCAATTTTAGTACTTCCTTCTTCACCACATCCTTCATAGACAGATTGAGCTTTCTATGAAAATCTACATGCGGCTTGTGCTCATCCTCCATGTGAATCCTGTGCATACAAAAAGAAGGATTAATCCCCTTCAAGTCATCAATGGTGTACCCAATTACCTTTCTATGAACTCTTAGCTCCTTCAAGAGTAGATCAGTTTCTCAGGCATCTAATTTAGCATCCACAATCACAGGGTAGGTGGAGTTAGGACCAAGAAATTCATATCTAAGGTTATCAAGTAAAACTTTCAACTCAATTTTAGGAATTTTTTCACTTTCGTCATCAAAAGTAGCACAATCTAAAATATTATGTTTTTCATCATCAAAATCATTCTCAAAACCAGAATTATCAATTTTTTTCTTAAGAATTTTCCAAGGAATCAGAAAAAGAGTCAGAGAAAGAATCAGAAAAAGATACATCAACAGAAGAATCATCAAACAGACAACTAACATCATAAACTGTGTCATCAATAGCATGAATAGTGCAACAAGAACTAGCATATGCAGGTTTTTTCAATGAATTTTTTAAATCAAACTCAATCTTATCGTTGCCAATTCTCAAAGTAAGTTTACCATTCCTTACATCAATAAGGGCTCCAGTAGTGGCTAAGAACAGTCTACCCAAAATAATAGGAATCTTGGCATCCTCTTCCATTTCAAGTACCACAAAGTCAGCAGGTACGAAGTACTTACCAACTTGTATAGGAACATCCTCTAGAATACCTACCGGATATTTTACTAATCGATCGGCGAGTTGCAAAGAAATTGTAGTTGGCTTGTGAGCTCCCATATCCAGTTTCCTGCACACAGACAAAGGCATCAAACTCACACTAGCTCCCAAGTCACATAAGGCTTGATCGAAAGCAACATTCCCAATTGAACAAGGAATAGATAAACCACCTGGATCCTTTAATTTCGGTGGCAACTTGTTTTGAATAAGAGCACTGCATTCTTTAGTTAGTGCAACAGTACCATAGTCCTCAATTTTTCTTATGTTAGATAAAATTTCTTTAAAAAATTTTGCGTAAGCAGACATTTGGGATAATGCATCTGCAAAAGGAATATTAATGTATTACTTTTTCAACACTTCCAAAAATTTCCCAAACTGCCTATCTAGCTTAGCTTGCACAATCCTCTAGGGAGAAGGGATAGGTGTCCTATATGGTTGTGGTGAACTAGGTCTAGGTTCCTCAATTTCACAAGGTAAGTCACTTCTGTGTGAAGACTCCTTCTCCTTAGAAGGAGAAGAATTAGGAAGGGACTGCCCTTGTGTGGGCTGTGGTTCCAAAACTGGTTCCTCACTAGGTATGACATTAGGCTCAACCTCTTCATCATCTAATGGTCCCCTTGGATCTTCCAATTGTCTCCCACTCCTAGTTGTGATGGCGTTACAATGTTCCCTGGGGTTTGGTTCAGATTTTGCAAGTAACTTCCCTGGGGGTCTATAAGGTGTATTAGCCTGTTGTGCTATCTGAGTTTCTAACATCTTATTATAAGCAACAACACCATCCAACCTAGAATTTATCTGCTTAAGGGTTTCTATAATCTCATCATTTTTGATCATCTGCTTACCCATGAATTTCTCAAACATCTCTTCTAAACTAGATTTTTGGGGTTGGCTCTGGTTTGACTGTCTCTGATTATACCCTATATTCTCATTTTGCCCACTAGTTTGATTGTTACTCTTCCAAGACAGGTTAGGATGGTTCCGCCAGCCAGGATTGTAGGTATTGGACTAAGGGTCATTGAATCTACCTTGGTTGTAACCCCCTACTGCATTAATATGCTCACTCTCTTGGTCAACAATAACCTTGCACTCCTCGGCATAGTGCCCATTCTTCCCACAAACTTCACAAACAACAGAAGATACAGCAGCGGTTTGCATTTGGAAAGAATCAAAACAGTTGCATAATGAATCTCCCTTTTTTGCAAGAGAACGCCAACTGATGTAGGGGTAATTCACAAAACATGCAAACAACGATTTTCGAAAACTAGTGTTTTGTATTTTTATAAAGTAGAGAAAACCGAATTTAAACTAACGAAGTTTGAAAG